>JANAVB010007197.1:4182037-4314958 GCA_029216955.1 Iris pallida
CACTACATACCGACAAGGCTTGGATTCGGGTCGATCCCAGTTCGGTCTAAGTTGTACAACCGAGTCTTCTACAAGTCAATAAATCTAAACAATAAATAATTAGAACGTCTTTAGAGTTTAGGTCGCAACTTGGCCTAGTTTTCCTAGTTAGGACACTGCTATGGCTTGGCACTCCCTACCATGGCTAAACACTAGTCAAAGCACGCTACTGCACTACCCGTGCCATGATTCCTAGTTGTCTTGTATTTCATAACTCAAACATGGTTAAAGTCTTCTACCGTAATAACTAACTAATTAATCATTTATAAAGATTTAAAATCCACCATTTAAATCAAATAAATAAATAAAAAATAATTCAAAATTTTCCGAAAAGGGAGGCTACAGATGGATACCCATCTATGCGTCTGGATGGACAGGGTCTTATGCGACATAGTGAATGATGTTCTTATGCAGCAGTAAATGGGTACCCATCTATGCGGCTGGGTAGATGGATACCCATCTATGCGACTGGGTGTATGAGTCTCATGCGGCTGAGTAGATGAGGGTCTTATGCGGTAGTAGATGGGTACTCATCTATGCGGCTGGGTGAACAGAATCCCATGCGGCTGAGTAGATGGGTACTCATCTATGCGACTGGGTGAACAGAATTCCATGCAGCTGAGTAGATGGGTACTCATCTATGCGGCTGGGTAAATGGGTGCCCATCTTCTTCGAAAATCTGAGAAGGATGGCCATGAAACCCATAGCTTCCAAGCTCCACAAAACCTTCATTATAAGTCTAAATTTGGACTTCCATAGGTCAAAATAGGGTAGAACAAAATTCTCTAAAACCTGGAATACTCAAAACTTAAAAATAACAAGGTTTAACAGATCAAAACCCAAGAAATTCGAAAATGCAACAAGCTCAGATCTACAAGAAATAAACCATAAAAATTAAAAATGCTAAGTACTAAAGTGTCTTAGAATCTCGTGAGGAAAAAAATAGAACAATAAAATTTGAGTTCCTCCATGAAGCAAGTTGCACTTGCCTAAGCTCTCCCTCTCTCAGGTTGGTGGAGAAGAAGAAGTAATGGAAAAGAATTAATGAGGAGAGAGAGAGGAGTGGGTTAATAAATAATGAGGGTGGTGGTAGGTAGGGGTTCATGCTAACCCAAACCCAACCGAACCCAACCAAACAAAACCAAGCCAAGCCACACCAGGATGAGCCCAAAATAAGCTAAACCAGGATCAAGACAAGCATGACAAGTCTAACTATAGGTCGGAACTCCGTACACATATATAAAATACGTAATATGAACCACATACATTACAACTCTACCCACCTTAAAAGAATTCCGTCATCGAAATTTAATCAAGAGACTAGAGATGCAAGGACAAGCTATACTAAGCAATCAATCATGCAAGCAAGGAATTCAAAGGAAGAAGGAAGAAGAAAGAAGGAAGACATCCTGCTAGAAACCTCTCTGCCGGTTCTGAATTCGAGCTTGGGTCGGGTCATACTGCTGGGGTCTCTGTTGCTGGAAGACTTGAGTCTGAGGCGGCAATGGCCTCGGAGGGCTGGTACTGCTGCTGTACTGGGGCTGGGGCTGGTCCCCTAACCGAAGGACTAGTCTGGGCCGATAAGGAGGAACCGGATCTATTCGGACAGGACCCTATCTTGTGATCCGGTGCTCCACAAGCCAAGAACAATCCCTGTGCTCTGCGACATTCTGATACTACATGTCCTGGCATCCCACAATAAGTACAGCCCATTGCGGAAGATTGCTTCTGCTTCTGTTGCTGAGAGGACGTCGGTATCGAGTGCTGAACCAAAGAAATCGAATCCGCCCTTCGGGGAACTCCAATAGTCAAAGCCCTAGCTGCCGGGGCTGGTGCTGAAGACTGATTCATCTGGCCATGAGATCGCTTTCGACCTCCGGTCCTGCCCTCAATCCTCTGGGAGGTATACTCTTTGCTGCCTCCAAAATCACCTCTGTATCTTGAAGTCACGCATCAGCAGCGATAGCATCTTCACTGCCGTCGAAGAAGGGAGGGTTCAAGCGGTTGAAGCTGTTGGCCGTACTGTTCCCATGATGTCCACCTCTGCCCAGAGCATCTGCCACTGCCTGATGCAAGGCATCTCCTCGGCGATCTTGAGAAGCTAACAATGATCTGATGAGACCTACCAAAGTACCATCATCAGGCTCTACAGGCTGAACTGGCTGAACTGGTGGCTCTTGACCCCCAGTAGGCATGACTCTGGAGGCTACTCCGGAATGCTGGGCTTGATCCTCAGGTTGCTGTTGGTCCATATGAGGTGCTCCTCCTTACTGATCGGCAGGGCCATGAATAATGCCGCGGAAAAAGACGACATAGGAAACAATAAGGAAGGGCCAGGACAGATCAAAGATACAAGCATGTGATCAGGTCAAGAATTCAGGAATTCAGAGGATACGAGCAGAGATCAAGGGCGAGTGATGATTGAGAGATCTATTCAGTAAACCCTCACATATCTTAATTTACAAGACCATGCATGAGCCATCACTTAAACCATGTCACGCCCCAGAACCAGAATACTGGAGAGCGGGGGCATACATAGCCAGCTACGTATAATGAAATGGAATCCACCTCACTATAAGGTCACGGCTGTCTAGATATATGAGGGTTTAACTACAAGCCATCAGTCTCCTATGGTCATGAACAAGCCTAGTGTCTCAATCACAAGCAAGTAACTAAATATTACAAGATGTAAGATCACCAAATATACAATAGTAAGGCGTCCCAAATATTATATATTCAGCTGATCATGAAGCTAGTCGTTACAAAATGTGAAGACTAGCAAGAGTTTAGTCATACATGATCAACCCTAGGATTTGTCAATCATGTTACATCCCGTAGGCAGACTGCAAGTAAAAATATACACGAGCTAACACTTGTTCGGCGGCTAAACGCCTCAAAAGAATAATTTTACAATAGAGTGGGAGAGCTAAAATAAATCCACTCGTTGTCAGGATTCCGTCTAGTGGTCACCATCTGGCTGAAAAGTCGGTAGATCCTCTGGAGCTGCTCCGAAATCTGGCCATACAAAACCAGCTGGGTCAGACCCCAGACAGAGTAAGTGCCACAAATGAGGCTTCACTTAGGAACTAAAACCAGCAATTAGCACAAGAATATAATTAAATAATAAAAGATAGTAATTGTAGAAAAAGCATGACAGGTGATATACGAAGAGATAGCCATGGGACTATTCAGATAACCAGGTAATAACCCGTAAACCAAACAAGGACCGGGGTTGTAACCCTTCGTCTGAACAGAACTTGGTTTCTCCCACCATTTATGGGCAAGATAAAATAAGAAATCAGGACATGTAATAATCTTGTATAGGATCAAGACAAGACTTAGACTGATCATTCCTTATCCAACAATCACGGCCAAGCAATAAGTATGGCTTGATACTTTAACTAACTAGGATTATCACCGGCCTAGTTACTAGCAAGATGCAGTAAGATTATTCCACAGCCACAAGCCCTGCAGACCATCCAGGTTATCCAGGTCGAATATTAGTACAATAAGGGTGCAACACATGACAGTGTGCTGGAAATGTGTCCTACTCGACGGTAGGCTACAGATCCCAAGTGGGGCGTCCAGATAACGGGATTGCCTGTAGCTGGGAAATCTCTTCATGACTATTGGATTATTCTAGTTATTATCCTTAGTCGAGTTAGTAGGTACCCCTGACCGTGGTACTCAGGGGTCCCTGCCCTATACATGATGCAAGACAAGACGGGTTCATTTGTACAAGCACAATCGTCCACGGTGTCCAGGTTATTCGATCTTGTCATGTCAAGCTGGCCGTCGCAACAGCCTTCAAAATATATATCAGGCCAGGTTTACTTGTCAAGAGTGCGCCACGGCGGACCACTATCAAGAATTATCATGTCAAGTTATCATGTCAAAAGTACGCCACGTCGGGCCACTATCATGTCAAGTTTATTGTCAAGAGTGTACCACTACGAGTCACTATCATGTCATGTCAATTGTCAAAAGTGCACCACAACGGGTCACCATTGTGTCAGGGAATAAATTAATGGCACAAGCATACAAGTGGTAATTAAATATTAGCAGGGCAAGGACGTGGACTCATGCGGCTCAGGGAAAAAATTATTACATACGGCCAGCAAGTCACTAACAATCATTACACTAACAATTCGTGCTTAGAAAAGCAATCTAGAATCACACAATATTTAATCATAATAATATAATTGTAAAGACAATAAGACAAAGGATAGTGGACCCGCAATTAATGCAAGTATGCCATGCGGCCAGCTAATAAATGTTGTCACCATACAATATGCGGCTAGCACACTTTTGCTGCATGCGGCCAAGAATAATAAATAGGCCATGTGGCCAAAAATGGATGAGGTGGGGGCCATAAGGCAATTACTCAATATATAAGCCATGCGGCTCACTTCTAATAGCATGCAAGCAAAGCTTGCATGTAATGCATATTAAATATGTAACATGGCATTTGGCCATATGCGGCTGGTGATATTTCCATATGGGGCCAAGGCTGGCCTATGCGGCCAAGCCAATAAATCTAGTGGCCTAAGCTAAATAATTAATAGTGCATGAGAGGTCATGCGGCCAACATGTGTTGGTAATGCAATTAATATATTGTGCATAGGCCATGCGGCCAACATGTGTTTTACCATGCGGCCAGCAAGTCACTAGGCCATATGCGGCTCAGGCAAGTTGCATGCAAGCAGCTTACACAGGCCAATAACTAAATATATAAGCATGCAAATGATATATATATATATATATATATATATATATATATATATATATATATATATATATATATATATATATATATATATATATATATATATATATATATAATAAGGGAGGTAGGGTGCCACCTCATGGGAGGGTGTCTACTTGTCACCCCCCCATGCTATCATCATGCACATGGGTGCATGATGATAGCATGTGGGGGGTGACAAGTAGACACCCTCCATAGGGTGGCACCTCACCTCCCTCATCCTCTGTATATATATATATATATATATATATAAAAATATATATATATATATATATATATATATATATATATATATATATATATATATATATATATATATATATATATATATATATATAAGCATACAAATGATATATAAGCTTGCAAGCTACCAGCAAACAAGCTATCAATTAAATGGCCCCATGCAAATGCATGCAAATATTGGACCAATGCTAATACATGCGGCCAAGCAAGATTGGAGGGGGCATATGCGGCCAAGGCTGGACGGGGCTCATGCGGCAGTAGATGGGTACTCATCTATGCGGCTGGGTAGATGGATACCCATCTATGCGGCTGGGTGGACAGGGTCTTATGCGACAGAGTGAATGATGTTCTTATGAGGCAGTAAATGGGTACCCATCTATGCGGCTGGGTAGATGGATACCCATCTATGCGGCTGGGTGAATGAGTCTCATGCGCCTGAGTAGATGAGGGTCTTATGCGGCAGTAGATGGGTACTCATCTATGTGGCTGGGTGAACAGAATCCCATGCTACTGAGTAGATGGGTACTCATCTATGCGACTGGGTGAATAGAATCCCATGCGGCTGAGTAGATGGGTGCTCATCTTCTCCGAAAATCTGAGAAGGATGGCCGTGGAACCCATAGCTTCCAAGCTCCACAAAACCTTCATTATAAGTCCAAATTTAGACTTTCATAGGTCAAAATGGGGTAGAACGAAATTCTCTACAACCTAGAACACTCAAAATTTAAAAATAACAAGGTTTAACAGATCAAAACCCAAGAAATCCAAAAATGCAACAAGCTCAGATCTACAAGAAATAAACCATGGAAATTAAAAATTCTAAGTACTAAAGTGTCTTAGAATCTCGTAAGAAAAAAAATGGAACAATAAAATTTGAGTTCCTCCATAAAGCAAGTTGCACTTGCCTAAGCTCTCCCTCTCTCAGGTTGGTGGAGAAGAAGAAGTAATGGAAAAAAAATAATTAGGAGAGAGAGAGGAGTGGGTTAATAAATGATGAGGGTGGTGGTAGGTAGGGTTCATGATAACCCAAACCCAACCGAACCCAACCAAACAAAACCAAGCCAAGCCAAGCCACACCAGGATGAGCCCAAAATAAGCTAAACCAGGATCAAGACAAGCATGACAAGTCTAACTACAGGTCGGGACTTCGTACACATATACAAAATACGTAATACGAACCACAGGCATTACACACTCTGATTGTCGCAAAGCAAAGTATACTGCTCTTGCTTCAGCCCCATTTCCTGCAACAGCTTTTTTATCCACAGCAACTCCTTGTAAGGCTCCGTCGTCGCAATGTACTTTGCCTCTGTCGTCGACAAGACAACACACTTCTGCAACCACGACTGCCACGATACCGCTCCTCCAGCAAATATTATCACATAGCCCGAAATAGATCGTCTCGTGTCTACATCTCCAGCCATATCAACATCGGTATACCCAACTAGCTTTGGCTCGTCACCACCAAAAGAAAGTCTCCAATCGGCAGTGCCCTGAAGGTATCGTAGAATCCACTTGACCGTACTCCAATGTACCCTTCCAGGATTTAAAAGATACCTGCTAACTGTGCCAACTGCATGAGCGATGTCTGGCCTCGTACATACCATAGCATACATAAGGCTCCCCACAGCTGAAGCATATGGAACCCGCTCCATATCTTCTTTTTCGTCCTCGGTAGATGGACACTGCCCCTCAGTGAACTTAAAGTGGGCCGCAAGGGGACAACTCACTTTCTTCGACCCGTCCATACCGAAATGCTGAAGTACCCGGTAAATGTACTTCTTTTGGGACAAGTGTAGCAACTTGGACTCTCTCTCTCTCAACTGATCCCATCCAAGAATAGTCTTTGATGCACCCAAATTCGTCATAGAGAAGGCCACGCCCAGTTGGCGCTTCAACTCCGCTATCCTAGTGGCATTTCGACCCACTAATAGCATGTCATCAACATAGAGCAATAAAATAATAAAATTATCCTTGGCAAAATACCTCACAAATACACAGTTATCCGACGTCGTCTGTGCATAGCCATGCTCCCCCATAAACGACTCGAACTTCCTGTATCACTGCCTCGGAGCCTGCTTCAGACCATACAAGCTTTTTCTCAACCGGCAGACCAAATGTGACTTGCCCTTCTCACAGAATTCCTCTGGCTGCTCCATGTATAACTCTTCCTCAAGGTCACCATGAAGGAATACCGTCTTCACGTCCATCTGCTCGACCTCCAAGTCGAGACTAGCTGCCAATGCTAGCACCACCCTAATAGACAAATGCTTGACGACAGACGAAAAGATCTCATCATAATCTACGCCTTTTCGCTGACCGTAGCCTTTAACTACCATCCTCGTTTTGTATCGAGGGCGATTAGCACCATCCGTCTGCTTCACTCTAAACACCCATCGATTCTTCAAAGCCTTCTTGCCCTTTGGCAACCGCACCAGCTCATAAGTAGAATTGGCGTGTAAGGAACTCATCTTCTCCTGCGTAGCCTCCATCCACTCATGTTTGTGTTCGTCTTCCATAGCCTCTGTAAAAATTTCGGGCTCTCCCCCGTCAGTCAATAGCATATACTCACCCGGTGAGTATCTCATAGATGGTTAACGCTCTCTGTCGCTCCTTCTCAGTAGAGCCACTGGTGCTGGCTGTATACCAACAGCCTCCTCCTCTTCAGGAACTGCCTCCCCGGCATGCTCATCCTCCTAAGGGACACCCTGATCACCATCAGCAGGTTGATGATCAAGGTTGGGAGCAACTCCATGTACTGGCTCTCCCATAATTGGATCCTCTGTGATGTCCTCTGGAAATTGCTCGAAGCGAAATAACTCTAACTCAGGCAATTCCTCAACCTCAGAAGGTGTCTCAAAATCCTGTGAGACCCGTCTCACTGTATCGGTATTTTATACGGATACATGTTTATTTGAGCCGTATTTCGTATTTATTGATTTGTGTGATATTTTAAAAATTTTCTAAGTGTAGGATTTCATGACTTGGATTAACTTGGTTTTGGTTTTATTTGGTTCGGTTCCACTTTGACTTGGTTTGGTTTAGTTTGGTTATTTATGAGATGAGGTGTATGGTTTAGATTGAGTGGAGAGGAATGAATGGTGGAGATCACTTGAGCTTGTTATATAAGCCACTTTTCTCTCTCCCTCCTCATTCACCCTCATTCATTTCTTTTCCACCAAACCCTAGCCATGAGAGAGAGAGAGGCAAGTACACCTTGCCGAACCTTGAACAAATTTATTTCTGTTTGTTCCATCTTCTTCCTTGCATGATTCTAAGCATGTTTAGAACTTGGAGTTTTTGATTTTACCGGATGGATTGTGGTAGATCTAGCTTTGTGGTATTTTTAGTTTTCATGGGTTTTGATCTGTTAGACTTGCATATTTTTGCTAGTTGATGGTTCCATGTTGTAGAGAATTCTATTTTGTCCAAATTTGACCTACGGGAGTTCGAATTTGGGTTCCTGATGTTGTTTGGAGGAGCATAGAGGTCATGGTATTTTCTATGGACATGTTCTCTGTGGGAGCCATTGAATTGTACTCTGAGCCGCATGAGCATATTTGCTTTAGCCGCATGGCAATTTAATCTCCTGCATGCATTGCAAGCATTTGCTTGCTGCTTGCATTAATTGTTGGCTACTATTCATTAAATTGTATGCGGCTAGCATAGCTTGCATGCTTTTATAGTTGGCTACTATTTATTAAATTATTGCCTTGGCATTAGCATTAAATGGTAGCCGTATATGCTAATGCATTTGTGAGCCGCATATGGTAGAATATGTGAAACAAAAAGAATAAAAAATTGGCCGCATGGTATAGTATATAGCTTTGCATGGCTGTGCATGCATATATATATAATAACTTGGCTTGCATGCATTAGTGGTATTTAATGCTAACATTTAAATAGCTTTGCATGGCTGTGCATGCATATATATATAATAACTTGGCTTTGCATGCATTAGTGGTATTTAATGCTAATATTTAATAGTTTTGCATGACTTTGCATGCATTTGTGTGTTCCAAGCACCTGGCCGCATATGGAGCATTCCATGCATTAGCAATTGCTTTAGCATTTGCTTTAGCAATTGCATTCAAATGCTCTGGCCGCATAAGCTAATTCTTGGCCGCATGGCTACTTGAGTATACTTGGCCGCATAGGCCCTTTGACTTTGCATATTTTTCTGTGCATGCTTGCATGCATATTTTAATGCATTAGTTGCATGCAGCCTTTTGCTTGCATTTGCAAGCTAACTTATAAAGTTGGCCGCATGGCCTTATACTATTTTGCATGGCATTAACTTTCAAATTGCATGGCCGCATGGACATTGTACTTTCGGACCTTGCATTTTAATATTGGCCGCATGGCCCCTTCCACTTGCATGGCTTATTATAATATAATGTAATCATTGTTTTGCCACGTGAACCATTAATTAAAGGGTTCACGTGAACCTTTCCTTGCTGTATTCATTGTTGAGACCCACATGGCCTCTGTACTTGAGTGACCACGTGCCATTTTCTTTTGCTTGAGTGGATGCTTGCATTTATTGCGGGTCCTACTCTCTTTATCTTTTCTGATTGCATGAATATTTCTTGCTGGCCGCATGGCCCCCTTCAGTCATTTTCTGGCCGCATAAGCTTTGGCTGGCCGCAAGGGTGGCCTCCCACTCTCTTTGGCCGCATGTATGTTCTCCTACTTTTGGGCCGCATAGGGTCCACTTTGATTGTTTAAATATTTTATTTGCCTGAATTGTGGTCAGAATTTCTCCCCACTTCCAACATGAAAGTTGTAAAGTTTTTCCTTGACTTCAAGAATATATATATATATATATATATATATATATATATATATATATATATATATATATATAATATTAATTAACTATGCAAGTTTCTTTTATTTTGATATGGAGATCCTGATTATACGGTACATTTTCTATTCTTGGCCTAAATTGCGACGACCCCACTTAATAGCTTGCTATTTCTTTAATGAACGAAATTGCTTGACACGATGGTGACCTGTCATGGTGCACTCTAACCTGTAACCAGTAACCAGAAACAAGTAACATGATATGATAGTGACCCGTGGTGGTGCACTCTTGACATGATAATTCTTGATAGTGGCCCGTCGTGGCGCACTCTTGACATGATAAACCTGGCATGATACTCCTTGAAATGTTGTTGCGACGGCTAACATAGCGTGACAAGTATAAATAACCTGGACACCGTGGGTGATTGTGTTTGTACAAGTGAACCAATATTGTCTTGCATCATGTCTAGGACATGAATCCCTGGTTTTCCGCGGTCAGGGATTCATACTGAATCTGGCTAGGTTAATGACTAGATTGATCAAATAGTTCATGAAGAATTTTCCAGTTACCTGTTGCCCCTTTGGTCCCGGCCTTATATATATATATATATATGGGATTTGTTGCTATCCGTCGAGATGAGCGCACTTCCAGTCCGCCGTCGAGTGTGGTACCTTAGGACACATGTATCTTACTACAGTGTGTCTGCTATATCATGCTATCTTTTTCTTTTCTTTGCTGGGATCACTCAGGTAGTAACAAACAGGTAACCGAACTTGGAATTCTCGTTGCATCTTGTTAGTAACTAGGCTTGTGATAACCTTAGCTAGTTAATGTAGAAAGCCGTAGGCAATGATTGGCCGTGAATGTTGGATGGAGTTCAATCTGTCTAGTCTTGTCTTGATCTTGTACATGATTGTTACATGTCCTGATTTTTTATTTTATCTTGCCGATAAATGGTGGGAGAAACCAAGTTCTGTTCAGACGAAGGGTTACAACCCCGGTCCTTGTTTGGTTTACGGGTTGTAACCTGGTTATCTGAATAGTCCCATGGTTATCCCATCGTATATCACCTTTCCAGATCCAGTTCCTAATTGATTCCAGGATAATGGTTGCAATGATTGTCACTCTAATGTATTATACTCTGTATTGTCACTCCCTGATTGTCACTTAAGGATTGTCACCTCTAGCAATAAATGATCAGAGACCAAGTTCTGTTCAGGCGAAGGGTTACAATCCCGGTCCTTGTTTGGTTTAAGGGTTGTAACCTGGCTTCCGGAACAGTACCTTCGTCCTCTCTTCGTATATTGCCTAGCTCCAATTATTTAAATATGTTCTCCAGTTTACCTTATGTCAAATGATGCTTTACTTATAGTCTCTCTATATTCGGGATGAGTGTATTGGTACTGCACGAATCTCGATCCTCTCTTACTTATTGCTTTCTCTCTCTGTTGATTGCTTATGATTGCTGGTTTTAAGTTCATAGTTCGGCCTCCTTTGTGGTACTTGCTATTTGGGGTCTGACCCCACTGGTTTTGCATGGTGAGGTTCTGATAGAAGGGCCCGAAGGATCTACCGTACCATCTACTCGGCGGTGACCAGCCGAAGCACCAGAGTGCCTCAGTGGGTTTCTTCTTCATCCTCCCACTGATATGTAAATTCTCCTCTTGTAACGTTTAGCCCCGGGCACGTGTTTAGCTCGTGTTTTGGTATTTTCCTTGATAATGTAGCCTACGGGCATAAACATGATATGTGTATTCTAGACTATAGCTAGTCCTTATCATATACGACTAATACTCTAGCTAGTTATCAGTTCTGTGGTACTGGCTTCATGATCATTCATGTATGTATGGTTCGGGACCCTTACTATTGTATGTATGATGATCGTACTCCTTGCTCTTGTATAATTGCCTGTGATTGAGATACCTAGGATTGTTAAACCATAGGATTGACTGATGGCTTGTAGAGTAACCCCCATGTCTTGACAGCTTATACGTGATTTCAGAGTATTAACGTACTTTGGGATTGCGTAGCTGGCTATGTCTGCCCCCGCTCTCCGGTATTCTGGTTCTGGGGCGTGACAAATCCTGAGTGTTGGTCATGGTCTGATCCTCGACGAATACCACGTCCCTGCTTCTGTAGAGCTTTCTTTCCACCGGATCGTAGAGTCTATAGCCAAACTCATTCCGACCGTAGTCGACAAAGACGCATCGCCTCGTCTTCGACTCAAGTTTGGACCTCTCGTCCTTCGGTACATGTACGAAGGCCTTACAACCAAACACTCGCAGGTGATTGTATGACGGCTCTTTGCCGTACCATACATTGTCAGGCACATCACCCTGCAAAGGAGCACTAGGAGATAAATTAATAACATAAGAAGCTGTGAGAAGAGCCTCACCCCAATAACTGCCCGGCAAGTTTGCTTCTGACAGCAAACACCGCACCCTCTCCATCAGTGTCCTGTTCATGCGCTCCGCTACACCATTGAGCTGAGGTGTCTTGGGCTGAGTCTTCTGGTGTAGTATCCCTTGCTCTCTGCAATAAGCATCAAAGGGACTAATGTATTCACCGTCGTTGTCGGACCGAACACACAATAACTTCTTGCCCGTCTCTCTTTCAACATAGGCCTGAAACTCTTTGAAAGTAGACAGCATCTGATCCTTGGTCTTTAAGGCATAGACCCAAACCTTTCTGGAACAGTCATCAATAAAAGTTACAAAGTAAGAAGCACCACCAATAGATTTTACCTTCATAGGACCGCAGACATCCGAGTGAATCAACTCGAGCAACGCCGGCTTCCTTGAACTTGGGTGACTCTGGAAAGACACCCTATTTTGCTTCCCAGCTAAGTAATGCGTGCACTTCTCTAAATTTTTAGACTTGAGTCCTGGAATCACCTTCATGTTCACCAAGTAGCTCATCCCATTCTCACTGATATGACCGAGCCGCCTGTGCCACAACTCGGTAGACGCATCACTGACGACGTTCACCTCCTGTGCTCCTTGTGCGCTCCCCTCCATATAGTAGATATCGGACTTTTTGCTTCCTCTGGCAATCACCATCGAACCTCTGGAAAGCTTCCACTGACTATTCTCGAAGAGACTGAAGAATCCCTCGTCATCCAACCTTCCAATCGACACCAAGTTAAAACAGATATCAGGGACATGACGAACATCTTTGAGAACAAGAACTGCACCCGTCTTCGTCCTCAAATGCACATCTCCAACGGCAACCGCCTTTGACACATCTCTATTGCCCATCTTCAACACTCCACAGTCACCTGTCGTATAAGTGGCAAATAGTGCCCTGTTGTGAGATACATGCGCTGAAGCACCTGAGTCCACCAGCCAAGAATTGTCATCGCAGGCGAGGTTTGTGATAACCTCATCACCTACGATAATCACATCGCCTCCATGTATCGAAGCCGCCGCTGTAGTATTCTCATCTTGCTTTTCCTTGTCGCCCTTCTTCTCTCTCTTCCGAGAGAAACAGTTCCGCTTGATGTGGTCCTTCTTGCCACAATGATAACGCTCCGAGTCCTCGTACCGACCCTTGGACTTCCTCCTGCGCTTGTCTCTGCCACCACCTGGACCCCTGCTTTTGCCCCTTCTGCGGCTCTCTGAAACCAATGCCTTTGAGTGGTGGGATGTGGATGAAGTGCCCTGAGAACGTCTCCGCGTCTCTTCATTCAGCACCCCGCTCTTGGCAAACTCCAGACTGACCACGCCTTCTGGAGCAGAAGCGATCATAGATACTCGTACGGTCTTCCACGAGTCTGGCAATGTACATAGCAACCAAAGTCCTTGAACCTCGTCGTCGAACTTGACTCCCATCGAGGATAGCTGGTCCACCACGCCCTGGAACTCACTCAAGTGATCCGTAATGGATGCACCATCTTTGTACCGCAGACCCATCATCATCTGGATCAGGAACAATTTGTTTACCCAGGTCTTTGTCGTGTACAAAGATTCCAACTTCACCCATAACGTCTTCGCGTGCTCAATATTGGCAACGTGGTTATACACGTTCTCGTCAACGAACTGCCTCATGTACCCACACACATGTATATGCTCGAAGTTCCAGTCCTCATCGGATTTGTCACTGGGCTTCTCGGATGCAAATACTGGAAGATGCAGCTTCTTGACGAACAACAAATCCTTCATCTTGCTCCGCCAATAATGGTAGTTGGTACCGTTCAGGTTCACCATGCGCACCGGCTTTGCGTCATCTCTGCTTCCTGGTTTGGCTGTGAACTCCTGACACTTCTTTGAACCCAAAGCTCTGATACCACTCTGTTGGGAACGAATCGCGAAAACCGTTCCTTCAAACCAGAAAGTCCTGCGAGAGAACCGAGCAAAAGTACACAAACCAAAAATGTCAAACACAATCGCAGACACAAAGATTTTTGACGTGAAAAACCCTTGCGAAAAAAACCACGGGACGATCGGAGTCCAACCCTGAAGAACCTCCACTAATGGAATAAAGAGAATACACCCTCTACAAGCTCCTCCCAATCCAACACGGATCACCACAACTCACTTGAAAGAAGAAAATTTTTAATTGCGGACTTCGAAGATCAAGAGATGCCGAAAAATTATTCGAAGCAATCTCTCCTTCACAATAGTCCTTAATCCTCTCTCTCTCAAAGAATGTAAAGCACTCTTGTTTTGAGATGATTTTACAACTAGCATGCATCACCCTTTTATAAGCCCTTGGTAATCCATACATGGAATGCCAATATATATGGAAACTTCTAATATGCATCAATCATATATTTAATGGAAATCCAATCATAATTGGCTTGCCATAGTTGGAAACCCAATAATATGGAAAGCTACTATATGAAGGGTCCAATCATAAATATATGATCAAAGTAAATATGGAAATTCAATCATATATTTCCTTACCATATATGTTCCAAAATAGGATTCATGCACTCCCCGAGCTTCTCCGGCACACGGATGACGTTCGTCGCTCTCCGGAGTATTATCCACATAGGTTGGGAACCCCACCAACTCCAACAACAAGTCATCAAGAAAGAAAAAAAAAAATATGAATTCCCATGCGGAGCATATCAAGAACAAATTTAAAGCAAAATAATGTAAACTCTTTCATATCATTGAAATCAACAACAAAACGAAGAATGAATTAATAACCAGTCTTGAACATTTGTAGCAACACCATGTAAATATCTACTACTCCCACACTCTAGGAAAGAATGGACTTCAACTTTGCATTCACAACATTAGCATCAAACTGCCAGTAACCGCCACGTAGCTCAAGCCACTGGCCATTAGCACAGGACCGGAGTTCGTGGAGTCGGCCGAAGGCTTAGGCGCCGCCACCACCTTTCCTTTCGAGGCGGAAGGAGACACATCCGCCGCCACGGGTGCTATTTCAGGAGTCGGAGCCGGAGCAGGAGCCAGTGGCGGATCGACTGCGAAGATCGCTCTCGGGAGCAGGACGCGGTCGACCTCGTAGATGGCAACCGGGTAGGTGGAGTGCACGCTGCTAACGACCTTCGTGTTTGCCCAGTCCGACGCGAGGCGGATCGTGCCAGCGTCGTCGGTGAGGTTCATGGTGTACTGCCCTCCGGCGAAGGTGCTGACGGGGCCTGCGTCGCTCAGGCTCCTGAACTCGGAGAGGGAGTAGTACTTGGGGAGGGCGTGCAGGAGGAGGAGGGACTTCAGCTGGTCCGAGGTGAGGTTGGCGAACACGGGCTTCTTGATGGCGGAGAAGGCGGAGTCCTTGGGGACGAAGATGGTGACGCCTTGCTCGGTGTCGTTGGCTTGGTTTTGGAAGGTCTGGATGACTTGGGTCTGGGTGAGGTAGTTGAGGAAGGTATGGTACGGGCCCGCGACGGTTAGGAGGTCGGTGAGGTTGACGAAGGCTGGGGCGGGAGCCGGGGCAGGGGGGAAAGATGGAGGGGAGGCGGTCTCCGCGGTTGCAGGAGTAGACAATGCTAGGGATAGTAGAGTGCTCACTACGAATATAGTGCTGAGCGCCATTACTTCCTGTATCAAAATCACAGGTAAGAACTGAAATTGTTGGAGAACAATAACAAACTATATTTAGAATCTTACTTGAGTGGTGCAGGTACTGATCATAAACATAGCAGAGACCATTAGTTTAAGTCTATGTTGCTCGGACACAGAAAAACAGTGTCCGTGTCCGTATCTTATCTGCATCCGTATCTATGTCTGTACTATTGTGTGGTTGTATCCGTTATCCATACCAGATCATAGGTTTAGATCAAGATATACTTACAAGACATGTATATGCAACTTAAATCAGTACATACCAAATGTAACTTGACATATGGTTGATGTTGCTGGTTGAATGACTGTTCTCTCCAAAGTATTGAATGATATAGAAAGCTTGACATTATGGGGAAGGTTGATACACACTTGATAACAAAGTGCAGATTTACTTGATATTACAGATGAAAGATTAATGATATGAGGATTTGCTGTATTTGTTTGTTAGGAAGAGGAAGATTCTTCTTGCACACAATTAAATAAGAGAACTACAATCGACACAGTTATTGGGCTACAGTTCAAATAGTGCAATCTTGTTGTTACAATGGATAACTTTGCTGGAATTAGGCAAAGTACCAATTCTCTAACATGTCTGTGCACATCAGGACGATAGGCGGTCATAAAAACTTTGTCAATATCTCTTTCATGCTCCGTAGCATGAAAACATTCCGATGGAAGAAGGCTTGAACGGGGATAAAGTGACCATATTAATAGATTTGTAACTAGCAAACAAAAGGAAAGTAACTTCATTTCAAAAATATACACAACACGAAAGGTGTGAAACGCTATTACACGAGTATGGATGCAGATATGGATGAGGAGATGATACAGATACACAATACTGACACTGTCAGATAGGTAGAACAAGTAGTCACCTATTTTGCACAAATACGGGCATAGATACGGGTACGGAATGTGACTGATACGGACACCATTTTTTAGTGTCCGTGCAACATAGGTTTAATGTAAGAGAAGTTGACTAAGTTGAGATATATGAAAATAATAATAAGAAACACAAGAAACAGATATGGTGCATGTTTTTTTTTAGGTGCCCTTTTCTCCGGGCCGGCTACTCTCGTGAATATGGTGAAAGTGTGCTACCATTGTTATTGTTATTGGCGCATCGGATAAGAACAAGAGTTCAAAGGGATTGAGCAATATATGGTGCATGTTAAAAATAGAGAAAACAACAATCCACGAGTACAAACCAAGATGAAGAATCCTAATGAAAGAAATTCATACTGCGATGCATACAAACAAGATACTACAATAAAGGGGGCTGAACAACAGAACAGTAGTTATTTGATATTTCCTAACATTAAGTCTAAAAACCATTGTTAGAGGTTCGTCTTAAGAATGAAACTACCCAATCAAAAAATATACGCAGCACGAAAGAAGAGTGAAAGGCTATTGCACGAGTATGGACGTAGATATGGATGAGGACATGATACAAATACACAATATTGACATTGTCAGTTAGGTAGAATAAGTAGTCACCTATGTTATACGAATACGGACACAAATACGGGTCCGGACATGTGACTGATACAGACACCATTTTTTCGTGTCCGTGCAACATAGGTTTAATGTAAGAGAAGTAGACTAAGTTGAGATATATGAACATAATAATAAGAAACACAAGAAACAGATATGGTGCATCGTTAAAAATAGAGAAAAGACAATCCATGAGTATAAATCAAGATGAAGAATCCTAATGAGAGAAATTCATTCTTCAATGCATACAAGATACAACAATAAAGGGGCAACAATAAAGAGGGCTGAACAACAGTAGTTATTTCCTAAGTAATCCTAACATTATAAATTGAGTAAGAGTCTAAAAACCACTGTTTGAGGTTCGTCTTAAGTATGAAACTACCCAATTTTGACCAAAATGTAAAGCCACAAGGCCCATAATTAAATCATTTGGCATAACTAAACATGACATTTCGAAATTTTTATATCCTGACAAGAGGAATAGTTTCAGAAAATATTTAAACCATTAAAATACTAATCACTAGGTACTTTGTTAGGCTAGGTGAGAACTATTGGAAAATAAAAAAAATGAAACACGAGCAACAGATCTATGTATCAGTATAAGAGAGAAAGAAAACGAACTCTGGCCATAAATCATGATTATTGCCCCTAACTTAAAACTCCTAGAAAGAACCTTTAGGATATCACAGCAACAAACACTAAAAGGAGAGGCATATGCAAATAAACTAACAATTATCTTAAGAATACCTAAGGAAACAGTCATAGAGGAAGCATGAGTATAAAGACTCCTTAAAACGTCAGGGCATATGTACTAAAACCAAGGTTCTGAGTATCGGCCGAAACTATACTAAAACTCGACATAATTAATTAGATTAACTTGTTGAATAGAGGTCGGATAATCCTCTTCCTCAAAGTTCAACATGAAATTGAGTTCAATGCAGTACTAGGTATAGTTTTGGTAGTACTGTTAAGTTTTTTTTTTCCTTTCCCTTTTCTGCTGTGGGATGGAATGAAAATTAACCGAATTTCATCAAGATTTAAAGTCACAACCAATTCATCTTAACGTGGAAGATTCATATTTGGGCATATTAGCTTCAAAGTCTAGAAATGTGTAAGCAAAGGGACCACATTTTGAATATATATGAATAGTGTGGTAATTGAAGTAAAGTAGTCTATTCTTGAGTAACATTAATATACAAGCAACATATAGTGTATCATTCCAAAAGGATAAACAGGAAGAAAAAAATGACCATACACCATGATGGTAAATCCTACACAGAAGTCACACCAAAGCTACTTTCTGGCATCTGATACCTTAGGTGCATATTTAATGCTACAACAACAAAGTGTTTATCCTTGTATCATTCATCTCTTTAAAAGACCGTCCTCGTAAGTTGTAAAATTAGAAGGGGAAAAAAAATCATTTTTACATCCTCAATCCAAATTATTTAGTCTACCTCTACTTCTAGCAACTCCTTCGACTGATTAAAATATAAATATCTTCTTGCAGAGGCGAACACGGTAAGGGACAAGTGGGTCAAATGACCCTACTGAATTATTTTTTTTTTCATGATACTCACGTGCTGGTAAAGGACAAGTGGGATTAACTGTCCCCACTGAATTTTTTTCTTTTTCTTTTTTTTTCTGATACTAACGTGCTAATTTCAGTCCCCAGGAAAAAAAAGAAACCTCTATTTGTAATTCTTCTCCTCCGAGGCTTCTTCTCCAATTCTCCTCATACATGGACTCTCCTCCAACTACAACTACTCAAAGACTCTAATTCTCTCTCTGAAGGTCTAATCCTCCTCTCTTAAATTTCTGCGTCTGCCCATGTACATCAACTAGTATTGCTTCACATCACGCATCAAACAGATTACTAACTACAAAACCCATAAAAAAAAACACAAATGCTGATGAAAGTGCAAACACAGTCTAGATCGAAGAAGCCCCAGTGGCATTAGCAAGACTGATGCAAATGAAAAAAAAAATAAAATGCTTCGAAAAAAAAATATTCAGCAACAACACCCCTCAACAACAGCATTGTCTAACAAACCTTAGAATTGTAGACTATGGTGAAGGAGCAAAACCCAAGGTATGGATCACAGATTCACAAGGAAGGTATAGGGAGCATGAGGAATGGCTATATAAAGTTGAGGGAGGTGATTGGAGAGGATGTAACACTTTCTGGTGGCAGCTGGTGAGGGTAAGTAGTAGGTAAGGGTAATTCTCCTTAGGTTGTGGTGAGAGGGACCAAAAGGGGAAAGGAAAGCTTCAAGGCAGCATGTTCCAAGGTAAGATTTCCAAGCTGACCTTCCAACTAACTGTACCTATTTTCTTTTTCAAAGAAAAGGATATTTACTTTTCCATCTTGCACTCTACCCCCAATCACCAAACATATCATGAGTAGCCCTTCTCTTATCTCATGAGACATGGGAGTATTTATTTCCTGAGTTATTTGGTTGCACCTAAATGAAATTGGCATGTAAGAGAATACTGTGTAACATACAATGTTGGCATAAAACATACATTTGTGGGAGGTTTTGTAACTTTGTTGCAGTAACTTTGAGACACGATGATTTCTTTCTTCCAAGAAATTCTTTGTTTCCACCCACTTGCAAGTTGTAGGCGAATACCCCTCCGTGGTACAATAAATACTAAAAAAGAGTGCAGAAAGTTGGTCTAAAGATGTCCAAAGAATTACTAAAATAATTAATTTAGGAAAAAATTGGTATAATCTCCTCGTTTTCTTGCGCTATCCTGAGGACTTTCTTCCAACTTCTCTTTCTTTCCAACCTTTAAATACCAATACAATCATATATTATCAACTTTGTGCATACAATTTGTATAATAATGCAAAATTCATGGTATAATACTTAAATGTCAGTGTAAGGGACAATTTTTTGCCTTAATTGCAACTTGATACCCTCAACTATTCCTATTTTTCAACTTTATACTCTAAACTTTTTTTTGGTATAACTTGATACCCAAAAAAAAATTTTGTACATTAATGCCCTTGCTAAAAACTAAAAACTACCCCAACCCCCTCCCACCCACCCCCCTCGCCCCTCGCGCCCCCTCCAGCCACCCCGATCATCCATCCCCCCGGACCAACCTCCCTCCGTCGTACCCCATACCCGCCCTGCCCCCACCCCCCCGGCTATCCCCCACACCCCAACTGCCCCCTCGCGCCTCCCCGACTACCCCCTCCGGGCGCCCCCCCTCGCCCCTGCCCCGTCCCCCTCTGGCCACCCCCCCCCCCCCGCCTAGGCCCCCCCCCCTCCCGCCCCGGAGCCTCCAGCTCCCTCCCCCTCCTGCACCGTGCTCCCTCCAGCCACCGTCGCCCCTACCCTCTGCTCCCCCATGTCCCGTCCCCGCCCCGTGCCGACTTAGGTGGGAGGAGCTGGAGAGCGGCAGTGTGGGAGGAGAGGGGCTGGGGGCACCGGGGCGGGAGGGGAGGCGGGTGGCCGGAGGGGGGGGGGGAGGCTGGGGGCGGGTGGCCGGAGGGGGGGGGGAAGGCTGGGGCGGGTGGCCGGAGGAGAAGGGGAGCTGGGGGGTGGCCGGAGGGGGGGGGAGCTAGGGGCGGGTTGTTGGCCCATTGGTCATGTTCAAACCTGATTTTAATAATTGATCAAACTTTGTCTCGATATAATTACAAGTCAACTCAGATGTTTACTTACGACGTTTTGGACACTGCTCAACAATGGTTATCAACAATGTTCAAGACTGAAGTCGTTTGCCATTCAGAATGTACTTCCTGCTAAGCAATATAATTTTTCATTTTATTGAGTCTAGGAATACATTGTACACCGAGTCGTACTGGCAAATAGGCTATCCGAAAACGTTTTTCAAAACCATCCTATTCTTTTACAAATGACCTACGTTTTTGAAAAATATTCTTTTTACAAACAGCTTCTGAAGGATTTTTCAAAAAGCCAAAATTTATTTTCTCCAAATTAACTGGCAGAACCCCAGGAGAAGGGCCGAGTTCGACCAGAGTTCGGCCATGTGGAACGTTAGTGAACGTTGAATTTTTGAACTTGATCATCCTTCAGTTACGGTTTGTTACAAAGAGTTCTGTCCGAATTCTGTCCGAATTCTGTCAGAGTTCTGTCTTTGAAAAAACTATAAATAGAGAAGTATTTCGATCATTTCAGATCACCAATTCACTTTCAATCTCTTCTCTTCCTAAGCTTACATTCTTCCAAAGAGTTCTAAAAGCTTTCATTTTCAAATTCCAAGCCAGTTACAATCCTCTAGTCGATTTGCCAGTACGGTATTGTCTAGAAGTTCCAGAGCGATTGTAATCAGAGGCTTGATAGAAGATTCAACTCTTCACAATTGAAGTTGGTCGAGTTCTTCGTATCAAAGCTCGCGTCTGTAGAAGTTGCAAGGACTTCGTATGAAAACTTGCGGGATTTTCCAATAGTGGATTCAACTGGAAGCTAGAGTTCTTCCGACTGGACTAGTCCTCACAAGAGGGAAACCAGTATAAATCTCGGTGTTTGCGTTTGCCTTCTGATCACTTTTAAATTATGTCATTTATTTTTTTGTGATTATTATTTTATCTGTGATCTAACTACTAATAAGTTTTTAATTAGCAATATTCTGCTGCCTACTCTATTCACCCCCCCCCCCTCTAGAGTATTCTGCTTTACGATTTTGTTCCTACAATTGGTATCAAAGCGGATTATACAGGTAAAGCAAGGTAAAACAGCAGTTATATTCAATTTTATATATATCACAGCTTTACACATGGCAACTGTGAAATTCACAAGTGAAGGCCAAGCCACAAACAGACCTCCACTGTTTGACGGCACAAACTACACTTATTAGAAAATACGTATTAGTTTTTTTTCTGAAATCTCTTGATTTTGACTTATGGTCTGTGATTATTGATGGCTATAAAAAGTTACCTCGTATAAATGTTGATGGCGTTTTAACTGAAAAACTCCATGACAAATATACAGAGGAAGAAAAAAAAAGGCCAGTCTTGACGCACGTGCTATTAACGCTTTATTTTGTGCTTTAAACAAAACTGAATTTAACAGGGTATCTATCTGCACAACTGCAAATGAAGTGTGAAAACTTCTTGAAGTCACACATGAGGGCACAACTCAAGTCAAAGAATCAAAGGTCAGCAGACTTACTCAAGAGTATGAGGCGTTCAAGATGAAGCCCAACGAAACAGTTACTCAGATGTTCGAGAGATTCTTGGATATTATAAATCCTTTGTCCTCCCTAGGCAAAGATTACAGTAACCATGAAAAGATTCGCAAACTCCTACGAGCACTTACAAAGAACTGGATTCCGAAGGCTACTGCAATCATTGAAGGAAACGACCTCACTACCATGACACTTGAAGTACTCATGGGTAAGCTACTCACTCATGAACTAGAGCTACAAGACTTTGAAGAGCCTGCACCAAAAGAGAAAACGATCGCTTTCAAAGCTCAGCACAGAAGATCTGCAGAAGATGATTCAGACAACAGTGAATCTGATGCTGAAGATCAAGCACTCCTTGCAAGAAAATTCAAAAGATTCTTGAGGTATGAGAAGAAGACAAAAGAGAACAATGGCGGCAACAGCTAGTATCAAGATGACGCTGTCTGCTACAGCTGCAAGAAAAAATAACACATGAAGAAGGACTGTCCTACAAACTCATCAACAAGCAAGAAAAGCAACAGATACGAGAAAGGAAACCTGAAGAGATCAACATCTCGGAAATATGCCAACACCAGCATATGGCATAAAAGTGAAGCCAGCGACTCAGAAGATGAACAATCAGAAGACGCTGCAAATGTATGCTTTATGGCATCCGACCAGGTACTCTCTGAACCTATAGTTGATACATATGATGACTTCACCTTTGAGTAATCAGGAGAAGCCTTCAGTGAACTGTTAAGTGATTACAGGAAACTGCATAGCAAATATCAGACCTCTAAGAAGGTACTCAAAGAGTACAAAGGTGAAATAGGAAGACTTACCGACCTACTAGCTGAGGTTAAAGATGATGTTAGTGAGTCTGGTGAGCTTTATTCTATTAAGCTATTATTACACGAGACTACCAAGTCATCCGAAGAAAAAGACAAGGTTATTGACCAACTGAATGAAGAACTTTCTAAAGAGAAGAAAAGTCTTCAAAGTGCACAAGTCAGAATGGAAGCACTCACTTCTAACTATACTAAGTTATATGACACTTCCAAAAGATTAAAAATTAGGTTAGGAAAACAGCCTGAGACTGCTGCTTCCTACCCTAACACGTGTCACTTACCGAAAAATCGAAACATTCCCAAACCTAACACTGTCAGACCTAACCCTATCAAACCTTTACCTAAAAAGGTTATGCCCAAACAGGATAATAGGTATGCTTTCTTCTATACTAGAAAATCTAAACCTACCAACCATACACACCACTCAGCTTTCAACACTCAACATGCTAAATGTTATTATTGTGGCCTCATTGGTCATATATCTTCTGCATGTAGAATCAGAAAGTTAGTAGATTTAAATATTTATGCATGGATACCGAAAGCTAACCAGTCAGGATCCTACAAGAAATGGGTACCAAGAGTTTCATCTGCAAATTATTTTGTAGGTGGGACGCCCTTCACATGCTAGGAGCAAATGGATCCTCGACAGCGGTTGCTCACGGCACATGATCGGTGACGCTTCATTATTCGCAACACTATCGAAGAGGAATAAAGAAGGATACGTCTCCTTCGACAATAATTTAAAAGGGTAGATGTTTAATGGCTAGAAGCGATGGGAGTCATCTGTGGCATATGAGACTCGGTCATACAAATATGGATACTATTTCCAGATTATCCACGAAGAAGCTAGTACGCGGTTTACCGGACATTACATTCAAGATGGATTCGGTATGCAGTCAATGTGAAAAGAACAAAGCTACTCGATCCACTTTTAAGTCAGTAAACGCTGTATGTACTACTAGACCTCTACAATTGCTACATATGGACTTATTTGGTCCTAGAAGAGTTGCTAGCCTCGGAGGTAAGCTATATGCTTTTGTAATTGTAGATGATTATTCTAGATACACGTGGATATATTTTCTGACACACAAAAATGATGCATTATCAGAATTTGTCACCTTTTGCAAGAAAGTACAGAATGAAAAAGGTTACATGATCACTCGTATTAGAAGCGATCATGGAGGCGAATTCGAGAATACAGAGTTTAAGCAATTTTGTGACACACACGGTTTTGTGCATGAATTCTCCTGCCCTAGGACTCCACAACAAAATGGAGTTGTGGAACGTAAGAACAGAACTCTATCCGAAATGGCCAGAGTAATGTTAAACCAGTTTAGCCTACCCAAGTATTTCTGGGCTGAAGCCGTCAATACAGCTTGTTTTGTTCTCAATAGAGTTCTAATTCGACCTAAATCGAAAAAGACTCCATTTGAGTTATGGTTTGATAGAATTCCATCAGTTTCATATTTTAGAATATTTGGTTGTAAATGCTTTATTCTTAATACAAAAGATAATTTGGCAAAGTTTGAAGAAAAGGCCGATGAAGGTATATTTTTAGGTTATGCGGGCAAAAGTAAAGGATACAGAGTCTTCAACAAAAGAACCATGATCATCGAAGAGTCAATCAATGTCACCTTTGATGAACTAAATCAAACGACAATCGATGACAATAACGAAGATCTAAATGTACCCAGCAAAGCACCAGCTGATCCTCCTAGAGAAGATCCAGGAACCAGCTACCTTCGGAGTCTGCCTAAAAGATTGAAGTTCACAGCTGATCATCCAAAGGACTTGGTAATTGGTGAGATTACCAAGGGTGTAAGTACTCGTTCCTCTAATAAAGATATAGCTTCTTGTGTTGCTTTTGTCTCGCAGTTTGAACCCAAAAATATTGATGAAGCATGTAGTGATAATTTTTGGATAGATGCTATGTAAGAGGAATTAAACCAATTTGAACGGAATCAAGTTTGGAAACTTGTTCCCAAGCCTATTGATCATCCGGTCATTGGCACCCGATGGGTATTCCGAAATAAACTGAATGAGAATGGTTTAGTGACTCGTAATAAGGCTCGACTCGTAGCTCAAAGATACAATCAAGAAGAAGGTATCGACTACGATGAGACTTATGCCCCAGTTGCGAGATTAGAATCCATTCGCATGTTATGTGCATTTGCATGTTTCATAATTTGAAGTTATTTCAAATGGATGTCAAAAGCGCATTTTTAAATGGTTTTATAAAAGAAGAGATTTATGTAGCTCAACCACCCGATTTTACTGATTTCAAATTTTCTGAATATATTTTCAATTTGAAGAAAGCTTTATACGGTTTGAAACAAGCCCCTCGTGCTTGGTACGATCGTCTAAGCACTTTTCTACTTGATAATGGTTTTTTAAAGGAAAAGGTTGACACTACTTTGTTTATAAAGTCTTTGAATAATAATATTCTTTTGATTCAAATCTATGTAGATGATATTATCTTTGGATCTACTGATGAATCTTTTTGTCAAGAATTCTCAAAGTGTATGCAAAATGAGTTTGAGATGAGCATGATGGGAGAGCTGAAATTCTTTCTCGGACTGCAATTCAAACAAACCAACAATGGAACGTTCATAAATCAAGCTAAGTACACAAAGGATCTACTGAAGAAGTTCAACATGGAAACATCAAAACCCCTTAGCACTCCAATGGCGACTTCAACCAAGCTTGACATTGATGAACAAGGCAAATCTGTCGACATACGTAAGTATCGAGGTATGATCGATAGCTTACTATATTTAACTGCTAGTCGACCAAACATTATGTTTAGTGTTTGCTTATGTGCACGTTTTCAAGCTAATCCTAAGCAATCACATTTGTGCGCAGTTAAGCGTATCTTTCGATACCTTAAAGGCACTTCTTCTGTCGGCTTATGGTATCCCAAAACTACGTCGTTTGACCTAACCGGTTATTTCGATGCTGATTTTGCCGGATGCAAAGTAGATAGAAAAAGCACTAGCGGCACATGTCATTTCCTAGGAAAAGCTCTAGTCTCTTGGTTTAGTAAAAGCAAAATTCTGTTGCATTATCAACAACCGAGGCTGAGTATATCGCCGCAGGACGTTATTGTGTACAAATTTTGTGGATGAAACAAACCTTAGAAGACTATGGATTGTATTTTTACACATATACCCATTTTCTGTGATAATACTAGTTCTATTAATTTGACTAAGAATCCAGTATATCATTTTCGTACTAAACATATCGAGATTCGACATCATTTTCTTAGAGATTATCAACAAAATGGATATATAGACCTTGTATACATAGACACATAGAATCAATTAGCTGACATACTCACAAACCTTTAGCGGAAGATCGTTTCAACTATTTACGTCGAGAATTAAAAATTTTAGATATCAATAATATTAATTAATTTTGTTTTATTAATTATTTATTCAATACTAAAAAAATTGTTTTTTGAGACAAGCCCAAAAAGAGTCTGTCTGTCACCACGACTACGGTCAAAGCGAAGCGGTATTTAAGAGTTCTCTGGTGAATCTCCGTTAGCTGGGACAGTACTCCTACAGCTAATCTGAAACAGATGCTGAGTAAAGAATATTAATTTATAAAATAATATTAATTATATTATTTTGAGATTTAAAATTACTAAACTTTGAATTAAGCATTTGAAACGAATTAATAAAAAAGAATGTGGCCTCATTTGAATTTTTATATATATATATAGCCAGGCAACCCTTGGCGAATTCGGCTCGAGTTCGGTCCGAATTCGGCCAGAGTTCGGCTGGGTGTTTATATATACCAGCACCAACCTGAGGCCTCATTCTTCTTCATTCTTTCCCCACATCCTCATAACAGCAGCAGCGCCCCTCCGAACCCTAGTTTCTTTTCCATCATTGTTCTTCCAATCCTTGTAGAGTTTCTCGTCCAAACTTTGGATTCGTGCTGAGATCGTCATCCTCTTCGACATATCCAATTCTTGGAAGGTATAATCCCTTCTTTCTACCACTTTTCAATACTTAGGGTTTTGTAGAAATTTTTGGGAAAGAATGCCTAAGTTCAATTCCTTCAAGAGGAAGAAGACCAATGCCAGTGAAGAGGCATCGTCTTCAGATCTGCATACAGATTACCTCTTTTCTCCGGTCCAATCGGACGATGGTGCGTCGGATAAGTTTTATTTTAAAACTTTCGATCAAGCGTTATTGTGGTACGCTGATTTTAACATGCGTACACTATTTGCACCGGATCGCCGATTAAGTGGACTGTCTTTCCGGATCACCGTCCTTACTTTGAGACATTAGGGTTACAACACTTTGTCACCTTACAATTCTCCATTGCCACTAATGCCATTAGACTATTCTACTGTAATTTCTTGTTAGACACTTTTACAGCGAGGACACGTGTCGGAGGAATTGATATCGAATTCACTGATGACACGTTAGCGAAAATCCTTGGTATCCCAAACGAAGGTGCCCCGCTAGATGACATCACTGATTTTAATTTCTCCGATGGTACGACACTCGTTAGTTTCAAGAATGAACTTTGTGTACCCGCACGTGTTCTTCCTGGAAAGTTCAAGACTAATAACTTGAACTTGTTTAACTACGAATTACATCGCATCATCTATTCCACCTTACTTCCAAAATCCACTTTTAAAGATGATGTCACTGCACTTGAGCTTTCTGCTCTTTATCATATTCTTAAGGGGATTCCTTTTTCTGCCCCTAAGACTATCATTCAGATGATGGATAGATGTCGCGGGAGAGATCGCAACATATCTTATGCGATGCTCATTCCTCACATTTTTCAGAGATTTGATATTGATTTATCTACTTGTGCTGTCGACCCTGTAATGCCTGTTGTTCGTATTACGTATTTAAGAATACGTGTACGTATTTTATCTCGTATTGGCCATGGTTTATCTTGGTTTGGGTTGGCTTGGGTTGGTTTGGCTAGGCTTGATTAGCCTTGGTTCATCATGAACCAAGGGTGAACCCCCTACCTACCACAACCAACCCCATTTATTAACCTCTTCCCATTCTCTCTCCTCATTATTTCCTTTCTTCTTCATTACTCTCCACCACCAACCAAGAAAACCCTAGCCTAGACAAGTGTAATCTTGCTTCATGAAGAAACCCACCATTTTTATTGTTCTAACCTCTTCTTTGCAACTTTCTAATCCACATTAGAACTTGTCATTTTCTATGTTGAAGCTTGGATTTTTGTAGATCTAAAATTTAGTCATTTTCGGATTTTTATGGTTTTGATCTATTAAATTCCCTTGTTTTTAAGTTTTGATGGTTCCATGTGGTAGAGAATTTTCTTCTACCCAATTTTGACCTTTGAAAAGTTGGATTTGGACTTGTTTTGACCAAGTTATGGGCTTTGGAAGCTTAGGGTTCAACCATGGAGTTCCTGCTGTTTGGAGAAGACAGTGAGCAGTGCACGAGCTTTTTAGCTTGCGTCACTGAGCTGTGTGCGCTCTTTAGCGCAGCGCAGTAGCCCCCATACGCTGCCTTTTGGAAGCGTATGACTCGTATATGCTCGCTTGCTTGACAAGGAGTCGTATGGAGTCCATACGCTGCCTTTTTGGAGCGTATGACTTGTATACGCTCACTTGGATAGCCATGAGTCGTATGGAGTCCATACGCTACCTTTTTGGAGCGTATAACTCGTATACGCTCGCTTGTGTGACAAGGAGTCGTATGAAGTTCATACGCTGCCTTTTTGGAGCGTATGTCTTGCATACGCTCACTTGTGTGACAAGGGGTCGTATGGACCTCATACGCTGCCCTTTATGAGCGTAGGCTTACCTGAGCGTAGCTTGACTTGAGCGTAGCCTGACCTGAGCGTATGACTTTTGCACTGAGCGTATGGCCTTGGCTGACTTGGTCTTATGTCAGCATGTCACTTTGGTTTTATTTTACTTAAACTTGGCTCTTCTATAGCCCTGTATATTGATATTTTATTAGATATTTTATGCCCATTTTATATCCTTACGCCTTTTGTCATGAACTTGATAATCATAAATTTATTTAATAGGTTTGTGAATAATAATTGAACACGGCATGGCAGGACAAGCATACCTGACATGATTATCTCGAATTGATGTTACGACGGCTAATGTGACATGATCTGACAAGAATGACTAACCTGGACACCGTGGATGATTGTGTTTGTACAATAAACCAGTATTGTCTTGCATTATATCTAGGATGGGATCCCTGAGTACCACGGTCAGGGATACCTACTGTAATTAACTAAGAGTAATAAACTAGAATAATTCAGTAGACATGAAGAGATTCCCAGCTACAGGCAATCCCGTTATCTGGGCACATTAAGTGGACTTGTAGCCTACCGACGAGTAGGGCACACTTCCAGCACACAGTCATGTGGTGCATCCTTCATAAATGGACATTCGACCTGGATAACTTGGATGGTCTGCAGGGCTTGTGGCTGTTGAAATAATCTCATTGCATCTTGCTAGTAACTAGGCCTGTGATAACCCTAGCTAGTTAAAGTATCAAGCCGTACTTTTGATTGGCCGTGATTGATTGGATAAAGTTATTCCAGCTTAGTCTTATCCTGATCCTGTGCAAGATCGTGACAAGACACGATTATTGATGCTTGCCTTAACAATAACGATCGGGGGACCAGTTCTGTTCAGGCGAAGGGTTACAACCCCGGTCCTTGTTTGGTTTAAGGGTTGTAACCTGGCTCCCGGAGCAGTTCTGTGTCTTCCCTTCGGTTATTGTCTTATTTGTACCCCGTGCCATGCTTGTCATGTTCTATCTTACTTCAGCAACATGATTATCTATAATGGCCTTAACAATAAAGATCAGGAGTCCAGTTCTGTTCAGGCGAAGGGTTACAACCCCGGTCCTTGTTTGGTTTAAGGGTTGTAACCTGGTTCCCGGAGCAGTTCTGTGTCTTCTCTTCGTTTATTGTCTTATTACCTTATCCATAGTATTTGAGACGGATTTCCATTCAGGTAAAGGATTGCAACCCCGGTCCTTGTTTGGTTTAAGGGTTGTAGTCTGGTTACTTGAATGGTTTCCTCGTACTCTATTATTGTTGTTATTTCTGATAATTTAACTTTAATGTTCCTTACTATATGCTGGTTTTAGTTTCTAAGTGAAGCCTCCTTTGTGGCACTTGCTCTTTCTGGGGTCTGACCCAGCTGGTTTTGTGTGGCCAGATATCGGAGCAGCTCCAGAGGATCCACCGATCTTCCAGCCAGATGGTGACCACTAGACGGAACCCTAGCAACGAGTGGGTTTCTTTTTGTCCTCCCACTTATTTGTAAAAATTATTCTTTTGAGGCGTTTAGCCGGCGAGCACGTGTTAGCTCGATTGCATCTTTATTTACTGTCTGCCTACGGGCTGTAACATGATTGACAGATCCTAGGGTTGATCATGTATGACTGAACTCTTGCTAGTCATGGCATTTTGTACGACTAGCTTCATGATCATCCAATATGTAATGTATGGGACGCCTTGCTATTATATATTTGGTGCTCTAACATCTTGTAATTACTATTATTTGCTTGTGATTGAGACAATAGGCTTGTACATGACCTTAGGAGACTTCTGGCTTGTAGTTAAACCCTCATGTATCTAGACAGCCGTGACCGTATAGTGAGATGGATTCCATTTCATATACGTAGCTGGCTATGTCTGCCCCCGCTCTCCAGTATTCTGGTTCTGGGGCGTGACAGACCCCGAGCCCAAGTTTCTCAAACTTTCTCGTCGCAACATTGCATCTGTTCCTCCACCTACTGCACCTACACCTCCTGTACCTACTCCTACAGATCCCACAGCACCTGTTCTTCCTCATTCTTACCCTATGACATTTGAGGGTATCCATCAGCACTTATCAGATCTGCAGTCTTTTATGTTGAGACCTTAAGGGAACACGAGTTCCGTGATGTGACTCGGTTCTAGGCGACTGCCAACTCCTTCGTCGATCTGAGGTTTGCGCAGACGGGTCATTCTGCTAGCTCTCTGCCTCGAGACCCTTCTATTTCTGGCTACCGTATTGACGACGAGGCGGTTCACTCTCTGTTCCAGCCAGGGAATGCATATGATTGGTATCATACCACTGGCGTCTCTCCTCGCACTTCTGGTGCTGGTACTTCTAGAGCTGGTCCTTCTGGACATGCTGAAGCTGCAGCTGATGACATTGATGATGATGATGAGTTTTGAGATGTTAGATTATTGAGACTGTTACTTTTTGTCTTATGTTTACTTGGAAATGCTCCGACATTCCAAGATTATATCAGTACTCTTTTTTTGGTACTTTTTCTATTACGTGACTATTCATGGACATGGTTTTTTTTATTATGCCTCAGTTTTGGCATCTTAGTCTATTTCAGCACTTTATTTGTTTCAGTTTAATAGTAGCACTATCTATCTTTTGTTGCTTCATTCTTTATTAACTGTCTGTGATAAATACATGCCTGTGTTGTTTCTACCATGCCTGTCATGCTTATCTATGTTTATTGTGTTTCTTCACTGTTTGTTACTTATGCATTGATTGCGGGGGAGCTTTCTCTTATGCAATTATTTTGCTAAGTGACAACGGGGGAGAAATAAGGATCTAACATTTTTTTGTGAATGTGAATACAGATTATGAACAATTTTTTGATTACTATTTTGAATTGATTCCAAGCTTAGATGTTATATCGGCAAGGTTTGTCAATTATCAAAATGGGGAAGATTGTTGGCCCATTGGTCATGTTCAAACCTGATTTTAATAATTGATCAAACTCTGTCTCGATATAATTACAAGTCAACTCATATGTTTACCTACGACGTTTTGGACACTGCTCAACAATGGTTATCAACAATGTTCAAGACTGAAGCCGTTTGCCATTCAGAATGTACTTCCTGCTAAGCAATGTAATTTTTTATTTTATTGAGTCTAGGAATACATTGTACACCGAGTCGTACTGGCAAATAGGCTATCCGAAAACGTTTTTCAAAACCATCCTATTCTTTTACAAATGACCTACGTTTTTGAAAAACATTCTTTTTACAAACAGCTTCTGAAGGATTTTTCAAAAAGCCAAAATTTATTTTCTCCAAATGAACAGGCAGAACCCCAGGAGAACTCGAGCCGAGTTCGGCCAGAGTTCGGCCATGTGGAACGTTAGTGAACGTTGGATTTTTGAACTTGGTCATCTTTCAGTTACGGTTTGTTACAAAGAGTTCTGTCCGAATTTTGCCCGAATTCTGTCAGAGTTCTGTCTTTAGAAAAACTATAAATAGAGAAGTATTTCGATCATTTCAAATCACCAATTCACTTTCAATCTGTTCTCTTACTAAGCTTATATTCTTCCAAAGAGTTCTAAAAGCTTTCATTTTCAAATTCCAAGCCAGTTACAATCCTCTAGTCGATTTGCCAGTACGGTACGGTCTAGAAGTTTCAGAGCGATTGTAATTAGAGGCTTGATAGAAGATTCAACTCTTCACAATTGAAGTTGGTCGAGTTCTTCGTATCAAAGCTCGCGTCTGTAGAAGTTGCAAGAACTTCGTATGAAAACTTGCAGGATTTTCCAATAGTGGATTCAACTGGAAGCTAGAGTTCTTCCGACTGGACTATTCCTCACAAGAGGGAAACCAGTATAAATCTCAGTGTTTGCGTTTGCCTTCTGATCACTTTTAAATTCTGTCATTTATTTTTTTTTATTATTATTTTATCTGTGATCTAACTACTAACAAGTTTTTAATTAGCAATATTCCGCTGCCTACTCTATTCACCCCCCCTCTAGAGTATTCTGCTTTACAATTCGTTTCTACACGGGTGGCCGGTGGGGTGGGTATAGAATTGAAAATATATAATAGTTGATGGTATTAAGTTGTTGAGTAAAAAAGTTTAGGATATCAACTTGAAAAACCGACATAGTTGAGGGTATCGAGTTGCAATTAAGCTTTTTTTTAAAGAAGCTAACAATTAGACAAGCAATATAATGGTCATGTTAAACAATCCTAAACTTTTCGTAATATACAAATCCCTACCCCACACCTTCTCCATTTTCTCACACATCTTTCCTCATTTCTTTCAGCAAAAACAATGTCGACAACGACTGACATGTGGGACCCCATTTTCTCACATATCTTTTTCCATTTCTGATTAATTTTCTTCTTCTCGATTTGCATGTCAGTCTAGATTTGTTTTTGATGCTGATCGTGCACCTAAATTTAGTTTACGATGCGGTTAGCGTCCATAGTTTTGAATTTTTTTTCCACTTTATCTTGATAGAATATATTTTTTCACTTTCATTTTTGTCAAATTATAGTCTCCATTTATTTGACTCGATTTGCATGTTCATGTCTTATGCCACCCAGCTCCAAAACAAGGCTTGCTTCGTATCTGCGAACTCGTCTATATCTATAATTTCATAGTGACTTGTGTTCTTAGTACTAATTAGCTTCAGTTATTCATATCTAACTTGTGATCTTGGTACTTAACTTGTGATATTGATACATAACTTGTGATTTTGGTACTTAAAATATGATCATCATAAGTAACTTGTTAGTTTGGTACTAACTTGTGATATTAGTACTTAGTTATGATATCAGTACCTAACTTGTATTCAGTGTAAGTGACTTGGGGTCTAGGTACCTAACTTGTAATATTGGAACCTAACTTGTGATCAATGTAAGTAACTTTGTGATCTTGGTGTTTAACTTGTGATACTGTTACCTAACTTGTGATCAAACCTAAATGACTTGACTTGTGATCTTGATACTTAATTTGGATATTAGTATTTAACTTATGATCAACGCAAATTTGATAGCAATATTATATGTAATTAAACTATGATATTAGCATTTTAACTGAAATTGATGCATTACCTGTAATATCGATGTATAGCATATTACTTGCCATTGTAATGTGTTATAAATAAACTATACGGGTACCAAGGACAAAATGGTTTATAATTTAGACGATGTATCTCATTATAGGGCACTATTTTCCACTTACAAGACAGGCGACTGTGGAGTATTGAAGATGGACAATGGAGATGTGTCGAAGGCGGTTGCCATTGGAGATGTGCATTTGAGGACGAAGATGGGTGCAGTTCTTATTCTCAAAGATGTTTGTCATGTCCCTGATATCCATTTCAACCTGGCGTAGGTTGGAAGGTTGGATGATGAGGGATTCTTCAGTCTCTTCGGGAATAGTTAGTGGAAGCTTTCCAGAGGTTCGATGATGATTGCTAGAGGAAGCAAGAAGTCTGACCTCTACTATATAGAGGGGAGCGCACAGGAGGCACAGGAGGTGAACGCAGCTTCTAACGCGTCTACCGAGTTGTGGCACAGACGGCTTGGCCATATCAGCTAGAAGGGGATGAGCTACTTGGTGAACATGAAGGTGATTCCAGGACTCAAGTCTACAAAGTTGGAGAAGTGCATGCACTGCTTAGCTTGAAAGCAAAATATGGTGTCTTTCCAAAGTCACCCAAGTTCAAGGAAGTCGACGTTGCTCGAGTTGATTCACTTGGATGTCTGCGGTCCTATGAAGGTAAAATTTAGCGATAGTGCTTCTTACTTTGTAACTTTTATTGATGACTGTTCCAGGAAGGTTTGGGTCTATGCCTTAAAGACCAAGGATCAGGTGCTGTCCACTTTCAAAGAGTTTCAGGCTTCTGTTGAAAGAGAGACGGACAAGAAGTTATTGTGTGTTCGGTCCGACAACGGCGACAAATACATTGGTCCCTTTGATGCTTATTGTAAAGAGCAAGGGATACGACACCAGAAGACTTCGTCCAAGACACCTCAGCTCAATGGTGTAGCAGAGCACATGAACATGACACTGATGGAGAGGGTGCGGTGTTTGCTGTCAGAAGCAAATTTGCCAGGCAGTTATTGGGGTGAGGCTCTTCTCATAGCTGTTTATGTTATTAATTTATCTCCTAGTACTCCTTTACAGGGTGATGTGCCTGACAAAGAATGGTACGACAAAAAGCCATCATACAATCACCTGCGAGTATTTGGTTGTAAGGCCTTCGTGTATGTACCGAAGGATGAGAGGTCCAAACTTGAATCGAAGACGAGGCGGTGCGTCACTACGGTCGGGATGAGTTTGGCTATAGACTCTACGACCCAGTGGAAAGAAAGCTCTACAGAAGCAGAGACGTGGTATTCGTCGAGGATCAGATTATGACCAACACTCAGGATTCTGAGACGCCTTCTGAGGCTGAGAAATTGTCTTAGTTATAGTCATTTTGCTTCGAACAGTTTCCAGAGGACATCACAGAGGATCCAGTTATGGGAGAGCCAATACATGGAGTTGCTTCCAACCTTGATCATCAGTCTGCTGATGGTGGTCAGGGTGTCCCTAAGGAGAATGAGCATGCCGGGGAGGCAGTTCCTGAAGGGGAGGAGGCTGTTGGTATAGAGCCAGCACCAATGGCTCCTTTGAGAAGGAGCGACAGAGAGCGTCGACCATCTACGAGATACTCACCGGGTGAGTATGTGCTACTAACTGACGGGAGAGAGCCCAAAATTTTTGCAGAGGCTATGGAAGATGAACAAAGGTAGGAGTGGATGCAGGCTATGCTGGAGGAGGTGAGTTCCTTACACGCCAATTCTAGTTACGAGCTGGTGCGGTTTCCAAAGGGCAAGAAGGCTTTGGAGAATCGATGGGTGTTTAGAGTGAAGCAAATTGATGATGCTACTCGCCCTCGATACAAAGTGAGGCTGGTAGTTAAAGGCTACGGTCAGCGGAAAGATGTGGATTATGATGAGATCTTTTCGCCAGTCGTCTATTCGGATGGTGCTAGCATTGGCAGCCAGTTTTTACTTGGAGGTCGAGCAGATGGACGTGAAGATGGCATTCCTCCACGGTAATCTTGAGGAGGAGTTATATATGGAGCAGCCAGAGGGATTCTGTGAGAACGACAAGTCACATTTGGTCTGCCGGTTGAGAAAGAGCTTGTATGGTCTGAAGCAGGCTCCGAGGCAGTGGTACAGGAAGTTCAAGTCGTTTATGGGGGAACATGGTTATGCATGGACGACGTCGGATTACTGTGTAGTTGTGAGATACTTTGTCGAGGATGATTTCATCATTTTATTCCTCTATGTTGATGACATGCTATTAATGGGTCAGAATGCCACTAGGATAGCATAGTTGAAGCGCCAACTGGACGCGGCCTTCTCTATGAAGGATTTGGGTACAGCAAAGACTATTCTTGGGATGGAGATCAGCCGAGAGAGAGAGAGTCCAAGCTGCTACAGTTGTCCCAAAAGAAGTACATTCACCAGGTACTTCAGCATTTCGGGATGGACGGGTCGAAGAAAGTGAGTTGTCCCCTTGCGGCTCACTTTAAGCTCACTGAGGAGTAGTGTCCATCTACCGAGGACGAAAAAGAAAATATGGAGCGGGTTCCATATGCCTCAGCTGTAGGAAGTCTTATGTATGCTATGGTGTATGCGAGGCCAGACATCGCTCATGCAGTTGACACAGTTAGCAGGTATATTTTAAATCTTGGAATGGTACATTGGAGTGCGGTTAAGTGGATTATACGATATCTTCAGGGCACTGTCGATTGGAAAATTTCTTTTGGTGGTGACGAGCCGAAGCTGGTTGGATATACCGACGCTGATATGGCTGGAGATGTAGACACGAGGCGATCGACTTTGGGCTATGTGATGATGTTTGCTGGAGGAGCGGTATCATGACAATCACGGTTGCAAAAGTGTGTTGTCTTGTCAACGACAGAGGCGGAGTACATTACGGTGACAGAGGCTTGCAAGGAGTTGCTGTGGATGAAAAAGCTGTTGCAGAAAATGGGGCTGAAGCAAGTGCAGTATAGTTTGCTTTGCGATAGTCATAGTACTATTCACCTTGTGAAGAATCAGACCTTTCATAGCCGGTCCAAGCACATCGAGACTCGGTATTATTGGATACAAGATGTGGTTGAGAAAAGGACGCGGAGCTTGAGAAGGTTCATACAAATGATAACGGAGCAGATATGTTCACCAAGATTCTACCAAAGAAAAAGTTTGAGTTCTGCAGGCAGATCGTGGGGATGACGATCCCCTCCACATAGTTGTGAAGAGGGAGAAATGTTGGAGTGGGTGGGGTTCCCGACCTATGTGGAGAAGACCCCGGAGTGCAACGAGCGCAGTCTGTATGTCAGAGAAGCTCGGGGAGATGACGAGGCCATTCAGAGACGAAGGAGAAGCTCGGGAGCCACCATACAACATACTGGAACATAGGAGGCAGAACTCGGGCCGAGTTCTGTCCCCTTGTGTCCAGAACTTTTCTGGCTTGCCCACACAGAGTTCCACCCGAACTCTGTGTCGTCAGGTTGAAGCTAATTTCATGGTATTTTTAACACCGTTGGATCGTATCCTACAGTCCAGATTTTGCTGCGGGATTAGGGGGTTTACATATGGTTTTTACTAACCCTAATCAAACACGATGGAGAGAAAAAGAAAGAAGAGGGAGGCAAGAGTGCCATTGCAACTTTGGGAGAGAAGAAGGAGGATTGAAGGTCGTTTTCGAAGGAAGATCGTGTTCGGGTAATCTCTACTCGTCGTCTTTGTTCTTCGTAGCCTTGTAATCAATATTTCTTGCTTCCAAGTGTTGTGGGAATCCGTGTTGGATCGGGATAAGTTTGTAGAGGGTATACTCCTTTATTTCATTAGTGAAGGCTTCTCAAGGGTTGTACTCCGATCGTCCCGTGATTTTTTTCGCAAGGATTTTCTACGTCAAAAATTCTCTGTCTGCGTGGATTGTATTTTGGTGTTTGGTTCGTACGTTGTATTGTTCGGTTATCTCGCAGGTACTCTCTTGTTTGGAAAAAAGTTTTCGCGCTTCTTTTCCAACATACTGCCTATAAATTGTTGCAACAACAATAATGCCGAAAATTAGTAGTCGAACTACGTATTTCGACATGATCTTGACATTCTTGAATGCATTGTCGTTTCTGTGCATGTACAAGTTGTTTGATTGAAAATTGAAATGTTCCGAACAAAACTTAACCTCCGTATATTTGACTAATATGAAAATTTTATTTTTAGATTTATCTATTTTTTTAGATATTAAAAAAAATTATTTTTTCAGAGTGGTAGAAAGAGAATTATTTTTTTAGTATTTTTACAAGACTCTTAAAATATCGGAAACGGCTCTGCTTGAATGATATCAGCAGAGAACAAAATCTTTTGTTGAGCAGAGAAAATTGTTTCAGACTGAATTGTCAGATTCATCCAGCTAAAACCCTTGTTGAAACTTGAGCGTCGCTTTGCACTAGTCGCCAATGCTTGGAGACGTATGAACCGTATCTTTGGTGCACGAGGAGAGGTAGGAACGACTACATTTTCTTGATGATTTCGACAAATTACTGCATTCACTATTTCTGGATATCGGTCAATTTGTAAGCAAGAAGGAGCTTTCGAGTGGCTGCAACAGAGAATCATCGATGGGGATCTCGCAGGAAAATGGATGTACAGAACATTAATTGGGAATGGTAAGTGACGATGTAAGCAGAGTTAATTGTGCCATTGTACTAAGATATGGAATTCTACAAAATATATATAAATTTATGAAATGTCCAAAAAATAAAAAAAAATTTATAAAAAATCCACCACGCAATAACATTTCATCGCGTGTCCAGAATTAGCAAAAAATATATAAAGAGGGTTCCGAATGACCTTTTTGTCCTTCCTTCTAATTTATTGAAAACACCCACGAAACTACTATTAAAAAAAACGTTTCATTACTTCATCTTCTTCCATACACTGTTAGTAACACAGAGAATGTCATTCTCGGTCTTAGTTTACACGGAGAATGACATTCTTCGTCTTAATTTACACGAAGAATAACCATTCTCCGTGCTAAATTACACGGAGAATGACCATTCTCCCGGAGAATGGCCATTCTCTGTGTTAGTAACATGGAGAATGGCATTCTCCGTCTTAATTTACACGTAATTTACACGGAGAATGACCATTCTCCGTGCTAAATTACACGGAGAATGGCCATTCTTCGTTTTAATTTACACGGAGAATGGCCATTCTCCGTGCTAAATTACACGGAGAATGGCCATTCTCCGTGCTAAATTACACGGAGAATGGCCATTCTCCGTGTAATTTAAGACGGAGAATGGTCATTCCAGTGTCAAAACGCAGAAGAATGGTCATTCTCCATGTAAATTAACACGGAGAATGTCATTCTCCGTGTTATTTAACATGGAGAATGGCATTCTCCGTGTTAATCTACACGGAGAATGACCATTCCCAGTGTTAAAACGTAGGAGAATGACCATTCTCCGTGTCATTTAACACAGAGACACGGAGAATGACCATTCTCCGTGCTAAATTACACGGAGAATGGCCATTCTTCGTGTTAAATGACACGGAGAATGATCATTCAAATGTTAAAACACAGGAGAATGACATTCTCCGTGTTAATTTACACGAAAAATGGTATTTTTCTTGTTAAAATGCAGGAAAATGACTATTCTTCGTGTTATATCGACGGAAAACAGTTGACAGAAACCTAATTTTTTATTTTTTTTGTTTTGTGGAAAGAAATTTGACATGAATAAAGATTCAAGACTTTTCATTCTTCTTTCAAAACGATGTGCTAACACTTATGGAAAAGAAAAAGAAGTTATTCTCTCCATAATTGATCTAATTGTCGGAAAAGAAGAAGAAGAAGAAGAAGAAGAAGAAGAAGAAGAAGAAGAAAAAGAAGAAGATGATGAGGGATGATCGGAGTTCGACTGGAAAAAAAACACGGTGAACTACGAACGATCTTTACGATCTCTGCTGAAGATGAGAGCAAAGGAATTCAGATCTCTCGTGAAGAAGAAGAAGAAGAAGAAGAAGAAGAAGAGAATCGCAATCCAAATCTGAGTTTGTGCGGAGGGGTAGTTATGGTATTAATTTTGTAAATACAGAGCATCTAAAGGGAATCTTGGAATAGTTAACGTGAAAATATATAATTCTGGGCATTTCGTAAAACCCATCCTGCGGGTGAATTTTTCATAAAAAGCAACCCCGAAATTAGATTTCTCAACAATTTCCAGTATATATATATATATATATATATATATATATATATATATATATATATATATATATATATATTGAAAATGCTCATCCATTGAACGTTTATTGGACAGAAAATGTCCATCCATTGACATTTGTTGGTCGAAAAACGTCCAACCAATGGGAGTTTATTTTGACTCCTAATAGTAGGGGTGCAACTTGGACGGGTTGGGTCGGACTTGAGGTCAACCCAAGCCCAACCCGATGAATCATAAGTCTAGCCCGAGCCCAAGCCCAACCTGACCTCGGGTTCAACAGATGAAGTCCAAGATCAAGCCCGGAGGATCGGGTTGGACTCGGGTTGGGTCGGATCCATCGGATTTATCGGACTTTAATATAATATTTAAAATAGTTTTAAACATATGTAATATTAAACACATAATTAAATAGCAATCAAGTCTTGATAATTTCAAAGTACAAACTGAAATAAGATTTAGGATAAGGAGTTGAAAAGTTTGGGTGAAATTTTTTATATTTTAACATATATATATATATATATATATATATATATATATATATATATATATATATATATATATATATAAAAATATATATATATATATATATATATATATATATATATATATATATATATATATAAGTCGGGTTTCGGGTAACCCGACACATGAACCCGAGCCCAACCCGATTTTTAATCGGGTTCAAATATTTCGACCCAAACCCAAGTCCGAGCCCGAATATCTTCAACCCTAACCCAACCCATTAGCGGGTTTATCCGATCAGGCTCGGGTTTAGCCCGCTCAAGTTGCACCCCTAGCTAATAGTTTCATATGAAGGCACTTGGTTTAGTGGTACGATTCTCGCTTATGGTTATTAGGGATGGCAACGGGGCGGGTTGGGTCGGGGACCATATCCCCCATCCCCGAGTAGTATTTGAATTTCCATCCCCATTCCCGTTTTCCGTCGGATTTAATTTTTTACCCCCATCCCCGTCCCCGCTAAACAATGCATTCCCCGTCCCCATCACCGTCCCCGTCCCCGACCTAGCCCCATTAACACTTTTGTGGCCAAATTTTTTCGTCTCCGTCTCTCGTCCGTTATCAATTTTTTATGTACATTATAAACTAAAAAAATTATTTTCGTTCAAAAAAAGGTACAAGGTATGTTAATAAAACATGATTTTCATAAAATATATACTAGATAGATCATGAATCATACCATTTCCAATGGGTTGCACATATGGATATGGGTATAAGTAATCGGGGTCGGAGATTTACCGGGACGGGGAGTACTATTTCCATACCCGTCCCCGAACCCGACCGGAGAATTATTTTAATCCCCATCCCCGCCCCCATCTCCATTTTTAAATCTCCAAACCCGTTCCCATCGAATAAAAAAATCGGGTCCCCGTCGGATTCGGGGGGACATTGTCATCCCTAATGGTGATAGAGGCCTCAAATTTGATTCTTGGAATGCCCTTATTAACCTTTTTTTTTACACATAAATGCCTAACCGCTCAATTGTTGTACCTTTTTTTTGAGCTTCCGTTTTTATTTATTATTCTCCCTAGTAATTTGTTAATCTCTCCAGTCTCTCGAGAGAAACACCCAACGATGGCACGTTTGTTTGGAAAACGTCTAACCGTAGGACGTTTTAGTTCTCATTTTATAATTTTAACAAATTATGTCCATCCAATTTTTTGTAATTTCAATGCTTTGAATGAAAATTTTCTTCAATTTATTTGATGCAAAAAGTGGGAAAGTTTTTTTAATCATTGAAAAAAATAAAAAGGAAAAAGAAAAGAAAAGAAAAGAAAAGAAAAGGATTCTATAACATCTGCGATGGCCTATTTGGTTGCTTGTAAGTGACTTGAACTGTGAACTGAGAACCATCCTATGCATATGCATTTCATATGCAAGTAGTCGAGTTGCAGAAAACTATTTGGTCGAGTGACACCAGTGACGTAGAACAAAAAAATTCTTCTGGGGGGTGCGACGCTTACTATTAGACAATTTTTTCTTGATCTTTTTGATTTGCTTAGTAGTAGATCAAAACAATTAACAGTCGAATAGTCCTAATAGAAAGTATTGAAGAAGTGGCAAATATACAGTTCCCATTAAGGAAGACATTGATGGCTGATGCTGAGAACATTAGGCCCAATGTGCATAATTTGATGCATATACCAAAACATCATGTAATAAGAAAGCATATACAAATCTAAGTTCACACTTCACAGGAGTATTTAATGACATCTACTACTTTCTGCAAACCCTGTACAACTACTAAACATGACCTCTTTTTGACCACTCTAAAAAAGAGACTCTTTTTCTGACATTCTAAATGTCTTGTTACTACAGTTTCTAAAAAAAATATGGAAGCCTAAATTTGAAAAGAGACTCATTTGAAAATGAAGATTTCACGCACTAATATATGCGGAGGTTAAAAATTTTGTGGCATTCCGGTTTTCGGGGTCCTGTACGATCGCACAATTTGCACATGATCAAAAATGATCTGGTAGTTCCTTTGTTTTGAAATAACCACAGAAGTATGATGTGTTATGATCACATTTTTTATGTAGGGTATGGCTACTACCAATAATCTCTACATTGTCTCAAAATTTGGACATGTAGCTGGCAACAACGACTGAATATGCAGCAAACCCCAACCAAAATCTGGACATAAAACATGTAGCAGGAAACAATTTCGAAACAATTTCTGAAAATCCCAATCGGAATGCTACCATAATAAACCCAAAAATGCTCAAATTTAGCAGTAGCTCAAGACATTAGTATTATTCAGGTCCTAAAAACATTAAAAAAATCATTTGTTCATGTTTTATAGTTAAAACTGTTAGAAACATACACGAACAATGAATATTTTGACATTACAACCTCAGAGGATTTATCATAGAGGCCCCATTTGGTTGGCGGAAAGGAAAGGAAATGAAATCAATTCCTACCCAGATTTTTTTTTTCCTATTTCTATTTCTTAAATACTTATATATCTCTACACACATTTATTTCCTATAAACTTTTTAATATCTATAATATAAAAACAACATATAAATCTTCTAAAATATTTTATACATATCTAATAAAGATCTAAAAATGTATATTATATATTAGACTCACCTATGAATTATTTATGTACAATTTACTCATCAAGATAAATCCATTATATATATTTACTTCCTTTATCTTATATAATTCCTTGAAAGAATATATGTATATAATTTCTAAGGATAATGAAATAATATATTCAAGATATATATCTTTACACATAAATGCTTATGCACATTATAATTTGCGTATACTCCATAAACATAAATAAAATCTCTATATACTAAATTCACACATACCTATATATGTACACATATTGGCTTAGTTAATCAAGAAAACCTTATACTAGAAATACTTAAATATATTAAATATTTATATACTAATATTTATGAAAGATGTCACAATTTTAACATAATTCAATATACATGACATGATTATGACTGTCATCTCTACCATGTCTAATATGCTAGTCATGGTATACGATTATACTAGACATACACCCACATCTCGAACTTAACCATGACCAAGACCATACATAAAAATACTAAATATTGTTTAAAATATATAAAACCCCCAAAATTACTATTTAGGTCAAATAAATAAATAAATAGAAAAATATTAAGGTTTACATTTTATCCACCTTAAAAAAAATTTGTCCTCAAAATTAAAATAAGGTAGGTAGAAAACGGATAAAGGGGTTCACTACAGAAAAATTAATTATGACTAGTTTCACCATTCTATCGTAGGCGTAATATTAATAACCTATATTATATCGAACCTCTAGTTAGCTCCTAGCAATCACTCATAATAGGCTCTATGTGACAGATATCCAGGCACCAATACTCGACTTATAAGCTCATTGAAATCTATTTCTAAGGAACTTACCCGTTTCTGTCTACCCCACACATTACAATCATACCAATCACCTAGTTTAATTATATTCTAAATATAACTATAAGGTTTGTCTAGTTTAGTCATTTATGAAGGTAACAAGAACCTAAGGCTGGGTCAAACAAACCATACCAATTTTAAACAACGGTAGGGTCGAGCAAAGTAGGAAAGATTGTCGAATTATTTTCAAGAACGGTATAAGGCCAAACAAGATGCATAGGATGTAGTCTAGGTAAAGTTCGAGAACCGTATACCTCCGTGATAATGTCATGTGAAGTTACTGCCACGCCAGTGTGCATTTGACTGCAAATAACTTTCTTGTTCCATGATACGATGGAAGGTTGCAGTGCACATCTGTTATGCCAAATAATACAGGTTTTCGAGCTTATCTTGGCTATCCATGAATGTTTCCAAAATAATTATTTTGCGAAATATAGGAGAAGAGATCAATCAAATGTATAGGACGTGGTTCAAGTAAAATATAAGAAACATATGTAACCATGATACCATTATCTGAAGTCCTGTCTCGCCAGTATTTTTCTGGCTGCAAAATCTCTCGATTCCGTTATACAAGGATAAATATAATTTCTCGAATTTTCCTTGGACCAATCCATAAGACATTTTCCAATAACTTAGTGAAAAAAAACAAGAATTACTGAAGAGGTCAACGGAAAGGTTTAGTCAATTAATAGGAAAGAAAACAAAAGCAACCATGTCGTGAAAGAAGATAACATGAGAACAATTGTGCTGAAAAATCCTAAGGAAGCATATAATCCTAGTTGTGGATGTATCTTATAATCCTATTCCTCGATTGGTTGCAGGCTCACAGTGGTACGACTATCCTAGGTACCACCACGACTTCGCATACTTTGCGCATGTTCGAGACCTGCATGGGCCACCACATCACCCATTTGAATGGCCTTTTTACAATTTACTCTAAGCACAGAATTTACATTTTTATAACTCCTAACCCCCACATTCAAAGATAAGACCTAGTTTATTGTGCCCTAACTCAAGAGGATAACCAAAAATAAAGATTTCATTAATACACTCATTCGGAGCTACAAGCTAAAGTTTGAACATTCCTTCGATACAAAAAGCTTTTCTAAAGTATGCTCCCTTGTAAAACATCACCATCTGAACAGTATTGATGTCTATTCTCAAGTCTGCATTGCACATGCAACAACCTTCCCCAAATCAAGTTTATTTCGACAACAGGTACATGCTTCACATTCTCTGATGTAAGTAAATTCTTTGAAGTCAGCTTTAACATCACTGTCCCGATTTTCAACACTTCAACTTGTATTTTGTTCACTATCGTTACCTTCTCAGATGAAGGTTCATATGTGGAAAAAAGTTCCATTATATAACACACATGGTAGGAGGTCCATGTGTCCACCCACCAATCGGTATCCACGCCTGATGAGTCAACTTGCACAATAATATCAATAAGGTTAATCTCACCTTCCTTATTTTTCTTTGGCTTTGGCTTTGGCTTTGGCCTTGACTTGGACCTATAATCTTTCTTAAAGTGGCCCTTCTTAGCACAATTGAAGCAAGCCACATCCTTCTTAGGCGACTTGAAGGTAGTAAGTATACTTCACTTTCAGATAGTTAGAGTCCTTCTTCCAGTTGAAGGTCGCCTTTTACTTTCCCTTTCTATATCCATATTGGAACATGTTTTCTTTGGCAAGATACTTGGACAATTAGTCCACCTTGATCTTTGTAGGAAATAATAATGCCTTGTTTATTGATGGGGGCTGATTACAATATATATAGTGTCTACATGATTGGGCTTATGGGCCATATTTACAATAGTTACAAATATAATCTAATACCCTCCCTCAAGTTGGAGCATGCAAGTCATAAATGCCCAACTTGGGAAGGAAAGAATCAAACACATGCTTTCCAAGGGGCTTGGTGAAGATGTCAGCTATTTGAGTAGAAGTAGGAACATGCGAGGCTATTACGGTGACATCTCTAATAGCATCGCGAACAAAATGCAAATCTACCTCAATATGCTTACTGCACTCATGAAATACCGGGTTCTGAGCCAGGTACAGGGCTGATTGACTATCACAATACACTGACATAGCAGACTCCTGGCGAACGCCGAAACACACCAATAACTCCTTCAACCATTTCAACTCATAAACAAGCGCAGCAAGAGATCGATATTCAGCTTCAGCGAAAGATCGGGAAACAGTTGGTTGCTTCTTGCTCTTCCAAGAAATAGGAGACCCCCCCCAGAAATACCAACCAGCCTGTAACAGAGCGACGAGTCAAGGGACAACTGGCCCAATCGAAATCATACCAACCAGAAAGACGGAGATCACAATCAGCTTTCAAAAGAATACCCTATCCCGGTGCATGTTTGAGATATCTGACAACTCTCAAAGCAGCATGCCAATGATCTTGTCGAGGCTCCTGTAAGAACTGAGACAAGATATGCATAGCATAGGCTAAGTCAGGGCAAGTAAATGATAGATAAATCAACCTTCCAACCAGCCTCCGATAAGTCTCTGCATCCGCCATCTTTAGACTAGTCGATTCTGCCAGCTTGTGATTGGGCTCCATGGGAAAGCCAACAGGTCGAGACCCCATCAAGCCGCATTCTGAAATAATGTCCAAATCATACTTCTTTTGACACAAGAAAATTCTTTCTGCACTCCGAGCCACCTCTATGCCAAGAAAGTACTTCAACACACCAAGGTCCTTCATGTGAAAGCAAGAACTAAGGTACTTTTTGAAAGCATCTAAAGTACCTGAGTCATTACTAGACACAATCATATCATCCACATAGATCAAAATATGCAACTCTACCTTCCTTTTAAAAAGAGAGAAAAGAGAATAATCGAAATGAGATTGAATAAACCCATAGGATATCAGGGAAGCAGTAAGCTTAGCAAACCAACAACGTGGTGCCTGTTTCAATCCATATAGAGACTTACGCACGCGACACACTTTGTTGGATTCACTATGCGAAAAACCTGGCGGCAACTTCATATACACTTCTTCTGTCAGATCTCCATAAAAAAAAGTATTGTGCACATCCATCTGGTGCAAAGTCCATCATCTCACAGCTGCAACAGCCAAGAATGCCCTAACTGTAGGCATCTTAGCTACCGGGGCAAATGTCTCTGAATAATTGATCCCCTCAACCTGATGATTACCGAACACAACCAGTCGTGCCTTTAAGCGCTCAACACTGCCGTCGGAGTTATACTTTATTTTGTACACCCATCTACTTTCCAAAGCTTTCTTTCCAGGAGGCAAATCGACAAGACTCCATGTCCCATTATCTTTCAGAGCCTGTATTTCAGTTTGCATAGCCGTGCGCTAGCCTGAATCTCGCGAGGCCTGGCGATATGAAGTAGTCTCAATACCTGCAGTGATAGTTGCAAGAAAATCTCTGTGTCTAGCAGTAAATATGTCATAACTTAGAGATTGTGTTAGAGGATACGAAGTACCTGAGGAAGTGACGGGAACAGATGAACTGTGGTGAAGGGGGGACTTGTACTTCGAACAGCATTTGTCACAAAATCCTGTAATCGCACTAGCTGTGATTTCTTTCTCATTCCTCTTTCCAATACTACCTCGTCGGGCACCTCTGGCAACACTGTATCCCCTGTATCATCAGTAGTACCCGCATCACCCCCAGCAGGCTCTCCTGTCAATACTTCTGTAGCTACCTGTGCATCCTCGCCACTCGGTGCCGAGCCGCCAGTAACCACTTCGGCCTCAGCAACCGCAGCCGGCACCATCCCAAAAACCTTGATATCGTCTCCCGGCACCCCAATAGATGTATGACGTGTCGCAGAAGATATCTCGCTAGCAGAGCCACACCCAGAAAATTCTTTTTCATAAAAAGTAACATCACGGGACACAAAAAATTCACCAGTCTCCAAATCATACAGTTTCTATCCCTTTTTATCAAGGGAATACCCAACAAAGATACATTTTCTACTCTTGCTAGCAAATTTATCATTTTGGGATTTCAAATCATACGCATAGCACAGATAACCAAACATACGTAGATGATCATACGAAGGAGCCGAACCATATAAAACTTTATAAGGAGACTTAAACTGCAAGATACTAGAAGGTGTTCTATTTATCAAATAACACGCACCCAGAACATATTCCCTCCAAAAATCCACAGAAAGAGAACCCTAAAATCTCAATGCCCGGGCTACATTTAAAATATGTCGATGTTTTCTTTCCATCCTTCCATTCTATTGAGGTGTCCCAACATAGGATGTTTGGAACAATATACCTTGAGATAAAAAATAATCTCGTAAACAATTAAATTCAGTGCCATTGTCACTTCGCACACGACGTATATCAGCCCCAAACTAACGCTTCACCATAGTAATAAATTTAAGAAACATAGAATAAACAGCACACTTATCCTTCAATAAAATAACCCAAACAGCTCTAGAAAAATCATCCACCAAAGTCAAAAAATATCGTGCCCCATTAGATGACAGAACACGATATGGTCCCTACAGATCACAGTGTATAAGTTCAAAGTATCTCAAAGCACGACTACTACTATCAGGAAAAGTATCACGAGTCTGTTTAGCTTGATGACAAACATCACAAGCCTTATGAGAAAACACACTACTACCAGAGAGAAAAGGTAAAGTCTGCATTACTTTATCTGAAGGATGCCCCAGTCTACTATGCCAAACCTCGGAATCACTCTCTTTGCATGCCAGGATCACCGAAGCCAAAGAAGCTGGAACCTCCCCCCAAGAAGTAAAGTCCACCCCTTTGTTCACCTGCTCCAATCACCATCCTCGTACTTCGGTCCTGAACAAAACACAAATTAGGAGTAAATAACATATCACAATTTCTGGCACCAATCAATTGTGAGAAAGAGATCAAATTGCAAGTCAATGTCAGAATATAAAGAACATCCGTCAACACCAATGAAGCAGTCAAAAATACTTTGCCTCTCAGAACAGCCTCAATAGTGCTCCCATCAGGCAAAATCACAGGACAGACAGGGCCCTCAAAGCAATCAACTAAACAGTCACAAGAACCTGTCGCATGAAGAGTAGCCCCAGTATCGAATATCCAAGTGACAGAAGAATTCTTATCCATCAGACGATCAGAGTTTGAAGAACCAGGGTTGGAAGAATTGTCATTACCCAGCAAGCTCATCAGTTTCTGCCATTGTTCACCTGACAATGGCGAAGGATACCCTCCATGCATCATATTCGCCGAACTCCCAGCAAGACTAGCAGGGATACCATGACCAGCAACGGCGATATGATGAACAACCCCTGCGCCACCAGCCCCGCGTCCTCCATCACGTCTCTGCTGTGGTGCCGGGTCTCTGCCACCACCAGCACCACGTCTGCCCTCACGCTGAGGATGAGTCTCCCACCACTCTGGATAGCCAATCTTGGCAAAGCAAGTTGCAACATCATGATCTGTTTTCTTGCAATGAGTACATATCATACCTGATTTGTCCCTGGAATCTGAGGTCCTACTATTAGAAGTAGTAGAAAGACGAGGTGAAGTCTTGATAGCCAGCGCTAACACCTCCTCAGCAGCGGATTGGACCTGAGTTTTTCGCATATTCTCCTCCTCACGGACTGCCTGGTATGCCCGATCTAAACTTGGCTGAGGATCCTGAGCCAGAAGATTAGATCGGGTATGACCATACAACTCAGCATTCAACCCATGCATAAAGTCCTGAAAGTGATCTTCATCCCTCATAGCCTGCAGCTTTGTAGCAAGTTCACCACATGTACAAGTAGGCAATAGGAAATAAGCAGCTTGTTCATCCCACAAAGACTGCAAATTTCTAAAGTAGGTTTCCACAGACATTGAAGCCGTTTATTTACACTTAGCCAAAGCCACCTTAATTTGTTGCTTTTTGTAATGCCCGTATCTCATATTACGTATTTGGAATACGGTACGTATTTTATCTTGTATTGCATGTCTTCTTGCCTGGTTTATTGTGTATTTCATTGTTTGGTTCATCTTGGTTTGGGTTGGCTTGGTTCGGTTTGGGGTTGCTTTTGGTTCAATATGGACCAAGGGGTGAACCCTTACCTACCACCACCACTACCATTTATTAACCTCCACTTCTTTCTCTCTCTTCATTACTTTTCTTCTTCTCCTCCATTAACTCTTCACCTACCTGAGAGAGAGTGGAGAGCTTCGGCAAGTGCACCTTGCTTCCTGGAGGAACCTCATTTTTATTGTTCTACTGTCTTTCTCATGTGTTTCTAACCCACTTTAGTACTTAGCATTTTTTATTTCCATGGTTAAATTCTTGTAGATCTAGTTTTGTGGTATTTTCGGTTCCCATGAATTTTGATCTGTCAAACTTGCATATTTTTGCTAGTTGATGGTTCCATGTTGTAGAGAATTCTATTTTGTCCAAATTTGACCTACGTGAGTCTGGATTTGGGTTCCTTTTGTTGTTTGGAGGAGCATGGAGGCCATGATATTTTCTATGGACATGTTCTCTGTGGGAGCCATTAATTTTACTTCTGGCCGCATGAGCATTTTTAGCTTCTGGCCGCATGAGCATTTTTAGCTTCTGGCCGCATGAGCATTATTTATTGCATGGCACTTTTATTTAGTTGCTTGCAAGCTTGCATGCATTTGCATGCAACTTGCCTGGGCCGTATAGGCCATTGGATAATTCCTGGCCGCATGGCCATAATAATTTTGGCCACGTAGGCCAATGCCAATCTTGGCCGCATGGCCTTGCAAGCATTGCTTGTAAGCTTGCATGCATTATTTAATGCCTTGTTAGCAAGCACCAGCTTGCATGTTTAAATAGTAACTTGGCCGCATATGTATTAATATTTAATGTATTAATATTTAATGCATTTGCAAGATGGCCGCATGGGACCAATTCACAGCCGCATAAGCTTGTATATTTAAATACATACTTTGGCTTGCATGCATTAATTGCATGCTTTAGCTATTAGTATTTAATAATTGCTTTAGCTATTAGTATTTAATAATTACATTAAGCTTGCATTAAGCTTGCATCAACATTAAGTAGTAAGCTTGCATGGAAGCATGCATCAGCCGCATGGTGTTCTTTAGCATGCATTAAATATTAAGTAGTAAGCTTGCATGGAAGCATGCATCAGCCGCATGGCTTTTCTTTAGCATGCATTAAACATTAAGCATTAAGCTTGCATGGATTGAGTAGTGAGCCGCATGGATTTAAACATATTTGGCCGCATGCATCAAGCTTTGCACCAAGCTTTGCTTGCTTGTACATTTAAAATATTAGCTAGGCCAAATGTTGGCCGCATGGAGCATATTTGGCCGCATATGGCCATGCATTAGCATGAATTAATAAATTCTTTGCAACATGCATGCATTAGCGTGGCTAATATCTGTTGGTTAATATCTTTTGCATGCATGAATAGTTGCATGCATGGATACAAATGTGAGCCGCATGGTCCTTGCAATTAATTTGCTTGCCTGCTTAATTTAGTGTGGCCGCATGGCCAAGTATATATTTGCTGGCCGCATGGCCAAGTGAATATGTTGGCCGCATGGGTATATATATTGGCCATATATGGAAATTCAATGTTGAGCCGCATGGATTATTAGCTTGGGCCAATGCCTATATTTAATGCATATGGTTAATCAACCTGCCTTGGCCGCATGCATATATAATTAATGCTTGCAACTGCAAGCATCAGCTTGCATGCAAATTGCTTGCATACTTATATTTAATTTATGGCCGCATGGCCTTTCTATTAATTGTAGTAGCTGTTTGCATGCAACTTGCTTGGCCGCATGGCCAATCCATTTGTTGGCCGCATATGGCCTAATTTTTCTGAGCCGCATGAGTCCACGTCCTTGCCCCTGTTAATATTTAATTATCACTTGTAGGCTTGTGCTATTAATTTTAAGTGTGTTCTCTGACACGATGGTGACCCCTTGTGGTGCACTTTTGACATGACATGATAGTGGTTCGACGTGGCGCACTCCTGACAAGTAAACTTGACATGATAAACTTGACATAATAAACCTGACATGATATATTTCTTGAATTGCTGTTGCGACGGCTAACATGACATGACCTGACAAGAATGAATGACCTGGACACCGTGGACGATTGTGCTTGTACAAATAAACCCGTCTTGTCTCGCATCATGTCTAGGACAGGGACCCCTGAGTACCACGGTCAGGGGTACCTACTGAAACTGACTAAGGCTAATAACTAGAATAATCTAGTAGTCATGAGAGATTCCTCCAGTTACAGGTGATCCCGTTATCCCGGCCACAATTGTTGGACTTGTAGCCTGCCGACGAGTAGGGCACAAGTCTAGACTCACTGATATGTGGAGTAGAACGAGGTATTGCTTAATGAATCCAAGTTGTCTGGATAACCTGGATTAGCTGCAGGGCTTGTGGCTGGAGGAACATCTCACTGTATCTTGCTAGTAACTAGGCCTGTGATAACTCTAGTTAGTTAAAGTATCAAGCCGTACTTATTGCTTGGCCGTGATTGTTGGATGAGGAATAATCTGTCTAGTCTTGTTTTGATCCAGTACAAGATTGTTACATGACCTGATTTCTTATTTTATCTTGTCGATAAATGGTGGAAGAAACCAAGTTCTGTTCAGATGAAAGGTTACAACCCCGATCCTTGTTTGGTTTACGGGTTGTAACCTGGTTAACTGAATAGTCCCACGGTTATCTCATCGTATATCACCTATCATGCTTTTCCTTAATTACTGTCTTTTATTATGTAATTATATTCTTGTGCTAATTTGCTGATTTTAGTTCCTAAGTGAAGCCTCCTTTGTGGCACTTGCTCTTTCTGGGATCTGACACAGCTGGTTTTGTATGGCCAGAGTTCGGAGCAGCTCCAGAGGATCTACCGACCTTCCAGCCCGATGGTGACCACAAGGCGTAACCAGGGCAACGAGTGGGTTATTTTGGCTCTTCCACTATATTGTAAAAATATTCTTTTGAGGCGTTTAGCCGGCGAGCACCTGTTAGCTCGTATTGTATACCTTATTACCGTCTGCCTACGGGCTGTAACATGATTGACAAATCCTAGGGTTGATCATGTATGACTAAACTCTTGCTAGTCCTGACATTTTATACGACTAGCTTCATGATCAGCTGAATATGTAATATTTGTGATGCCTTACTATTGTATATTTGATGATCTTATATCTTGTAACATTTACTTACTTGCTTGTGACTGAGACACTAAGCTTGTTTTTGACCATAAGAGACTTATGGCTTGTAGTTAAACCCTCATATATCTAGACAGCCGTGACCGTATGGTGAGATGGATTCCATTTTATTATACGTAGCTGGCTATGTACGCCCCCGCTCTCCAGTATTCTGGTTCTGGGGCGTGACACTTTCGAGTGCCATTACTAACAACAAATCTTTTCTCCAACAAGTTCCACAATGGATAAACCTCTTCAAAGTACGGCAAAGATTTCTTCAGAGACGAATCAATGGTATTAAGAACCCATTGAACCAATAGCGCTTGCACACATCTTCAATCAAGCAATTTACTAGCATCATTAACAGGTTTGATTTCAGTACCTTCAAGAAAAGTGATCTTTCGCCTAGAGATCAGAGAGAGACGTATCGACCGAGACCACTCAGCATAGTTCGGTCCACGGAAAACAATAGGAGTAATGATATTTTCTGGTTGATCAGCAGAACTCAGAAAATATGGATCATTCGGATTAGGATAATTTGGGTTGTGTGCACCGCCACCGCCAGTCACGACGGAGTAGCTGGATGCAGTATCAACAGCCATCGCGGATGTCGGGTGTACAAAAATTTTGTACTACTCCGACGGATCGGCCGAACGAGATCGCGGATGTCGGGTGTACAAAATTTTGTGCTACTCCGATGGATCCAACGGATCGGGCGGATCGGGCGGCTCGGGCCGTATGGATCGGACGGATCGGTCAGCCGCCGGACGGCTCAGTCGGAGCCGAGAAGCCGCGAGTGGATCGGCGCGGTCAGGCGCGGGAAGCCGCGATCGGCGCGATCAGGGGCGAGCGGATCAGGGAACAATCGGGCGCCGGGATCAGTCGGGCGCCGGGATCAGTCGGATGCAGTCGGGCTCGGGCGCCGGGATCAGTCGGATGCGCCCTCACGCCGAGATCAGTCGGGCGCCGGGATCAGTCAGGCGCTGTCCGCGGTCGGCGCGGTCGGCGCGGTCGGCGCAGGAGCGGGAGTCGGCCGCGTTCGGCGCCGGATCGGTCAGGTTTTTTTTTTTTTTCGGGAGATGACGGCTAGGGTTTTTCGGGTGGCTTTGATACCATGTAGAAAATAATAATGCCTTATTTATTGATGGGGGCTGATTACAATATATATAGTGTCTACATGATTGAGCTTATGGACCATATTTACAATAGTTACAAATATAATCTAACAATCTTGTTCATGGCTTCTTCCTCAATGCGAATAAACGCATAAGATCATCAAGTTTTATTTGTACCTTTTTGCGGTGCATGTCGGTAGAAATTCGATCCCAACTAATAAGAAGTTTGGAGAGAGTGATTTCCACCATAAATTTGTCAACTAGAGGCATGCCTCTTCCTTTTGATTTTGTTGCAGCTTCATAAGCTCCTTGACCTGTGACAACATTGTCTTTTTGTCTTCAGATTCCATTGTCATAAATTTGTTGATGAGGTACACTTTGGACATATTTTCATCGTCCTTGTAGTGTTTTTCCATAGACTCCCAAATTACTCTCGCTTTCTCCTTCTTGTCTTAGGACTCGGTCAATGAAGCCTCCAAGGAGTTAACGATTAACAATTTCTAGAGGTTGTTATCTCTCTTCCAATTCTGTAGAGCAGTAATCACATTCATGATAACCGCCACATTATTCGTTTATGGAATCACTGGTTCTGGTTCAGTCAGAACATAATCCACGTTTACGACTTGAAATTTCAAAATGATCTTTCTCTTCCAATTATTGTAATTCTCTATATCAAACTTCTCTAGTTTATAAAATATGTATTTAGAAGATTGTGCGAGACCATATTTGGATCTTGAAGAGATTCTTTTAATCTTTTGAAAAATCACATAATCTCGCTTTGACATTATTGTTGAAGTCACGAAAATTTTGTACATCTTGGATAGACTAAGACCACAAAAGTGGTGAAATAGCAAGCAAACTTGATGATCATTCTTTCTTGGAAGAACAAGTGAAAGACAAGCATGGAAGCTGATGTCTTCTGTTGCTAGATGCCAGAACTGAGGTTCTTTAAAAACCTTGCAGTGAAGAACTGTTGTTGATGCAGATAAGATACGCTACCACTTGTGATGTTGTTGCTTCTTCTACTCCTTTTTCAATTTTATCTTATTGTCAATTAACGCCCAATGTTGGCTGTAAATCGTATAGTAAGTCTCAAAAAAGTAGGTGGTTACTCCCTATAAAGTAGCAGTCCCATGGAACTGCAGTACTGCATAACTCACAGGGGCCACGGAACAACATAATAGCCCGCCTGCGAAACTGCAGTACCGCAGAACTCACGGACGCCATGGAGCCGCAGAATGGCCCTTCGCCCACGACCGAGTCCAAGCCTCAAAGAAAATTGTTCCAATAAATGGTGACAAAAACAAATATTTGTTGTGGAATTTGAATCTTAGCCACTAGTAAAAACCATCACTATACAAACCACTTGAGCTAACACAAATAATAAATGATAGCTCAAATATTGAAACACACGCATGTTTGCCTCAACATGAAATGGTGGACCCGGATCACTAATTACCGAATTTAAATTACTCAACAGACACTAAGGGAGCATTCATATGTGTAATCATAATCAATTTACAAGTCCTACCAGTACAATTACAATGTATATTATCACAAGTCCTACTAGTACCATCACAATTTAGTTGACAATCTGTAACTCTACGCCAAGATACTAGGTTTTAGAAAGTCATTCATCTGACAATGAAACAAAGTAGAACTCAGTTTCGAAAATTCAGGTAATAAGATAACTCTATGTAATAGGTCCATATATGTCCTATAATTTCGAGCTTACCATAATTTCCGCTATGCATAAATTGTTTTAGTTATACTTCTGCTTGCTAATTCCCAAACATAATCAACTGCACAAAAGAAACAACACCAATGGAGCAAAGTACACGCGAGAGTCACTCAAGGAGACAATTGGAAATATCCCTAAGCAATGTAATTAGATCAATCTCCAGACAATATGGGGAAAAGATCTAAATCCACAGTAGAATTATGCTGATTAGCTACTTTGATAGATAACAAATACCAAGAACAACTTTGGAGAAGTGAAATGTTAATAACTCAGGTACAACCCGTTCGAAGAAAGAAAACCAAACTATATTACAGGAAGAACCAACGAGCGGAAAATATCACAATAACTCATCTGATACTTCTACAGTTATTTTCTCAATTCAATAATGTACAGATGGTAACCTAACAGCAAAGAAATGGTACAAATGGTTCCTTCACCTGCTACTGAATCAGAAGGGCAGCAAGGGGCATATGCAAATATGTTCCGTACCAAATCTCGCTGACAAATGACAAAAGCTATTAGGTTCTCTTGATGAAAGCAGCATTTTCAGGTAGTTGTTGATGTCCATTCTTTACTCTTTACGGATATCAAAGGTGTAATTGATCTCCAAGTAGCATTTTTCATCATCGTCAATGAACTGATCATAGAAGAAAATAACAGGAAAAAACAAATTAGTAACTAGCTTAATATTGCCAGTATAGATTTGTTACCAGGAGCACAAGAGATATATAAATAACTAAAATTAAAGTTCTATATATATATATATATATATATATATATATATATATATATATATATATATATATGAGATGGAAAAAAAAAAAAAAAAAAAAAAAAAAAAAAATATATATATATATATATATATATATATATATATATTTTTATATATATATATATATATATATATATATATATATATATATATATATATATATATATATATATATATGAGATGGATTATTCAAATTCAGACTTTGATCTGGTCATCTATGTCAATTTGAGATATACTTAACATGAATTGATTCACTTGATTATCGTATAGTGTATCCTAACTCAGATAATTATTTTGGGAATTATTATTGGAAACTAACATAACCTTTCATATATGGATAAATTTGTACATTAAGAAATACCGAGGAACATTTTCACCAATAAGGGAGTAATTCGTGTTAAAATCGACAATTAAAAGCAAAAAATATATAATTAGTATTACACGACGGTATTGTTCACGACTATTATTGCATCAGTAAAAACTTGACACCCTACCAACAATCAGTGGTTTGACGTTCAAATAAAGTTATGCCGTACAATATAGTTTCCAAACAATGTATTAACTTGTAAAGCAATACCAAAAAAAGATGGAAAAGCCCTCTAAGGCAACCTAAAAGAAAGCATTGAGAAAGTTAAAAATGCTCAAAATGAAGAGAGAGAAATATTAATAACACAAAGAGAAAAACATTTTTTGGAGAAATTGCTTGCACGAGTTGTTGAATTTTCTACTATGCTAGATGCCATCCCAAAAATGCTACATGTCTGTTGGAGATTACAAAAGGCGATGACCTCGGAAAGGAAATGGCCATCCAAAGAGTTCACCAATAAGATGAGGGTGAAGGAGAAAGTTGTGACAAGTATTAACAGGTCACGATCGTGGATATTCAGGTTGAGTTTTAGAGTTGTACTATTGCGTTAGAAAAACATTAGTTTCTAAATCACTAAAACGTCAGCTTAAAGACATTCAAATGCAGGGCTTACCCATAGCTTTTGTATCGGTTGATACATATTGTATTGTATATTAGAACAATCCATCTAAAAAGAAGAAGAAGATCATAGCTTCTGGTAATAGGAAGGATGAATCTGTCAACATCACGCTATCAAAACGATATTTATCTTCTATGAAAAATCTAATAATCTATATGAGCATTAACTTCATAATGGTAAGTACATGGATAGGTGGAAAATGATGCAGATATCATTTTGGAGAGTTGAGGACAACTAGAAGTCAAAGATGTATTGAGTTTAGCTATCTTTTCATGGTAAATTATTATAAGACGCCAACATTGCTATGTTCTATGTAGAGGTCAAATTTATCGGTGTTTTAGGGATTAACAACCACCTGAGTTTACTTCGCAAAATACTCGAGTTGAATCGGGTTGTTCTTGAGCGGGAAAAAGACGGATACAAAATTACCCAGTTCCAAATTTATTAGACGGATACAAAATTACCCAGTCATTTCATATTCAAGGAAATAGCCAAGACTTGAATTCATGGATGAGCATATAGGAATAATGGTCTAATTATACGACAATCTTGACCGACCTTTGTTCTCGCTGAATAAGATCCCCTCGCAAAGATACCAGAGGGAGTGGTCTCTTCTGGTGCCTCGTATATGTATGGCTCGAAGCACGGACTGAAGGTACCCAACATTTCTTTTGTACGGTCCACTGTAATAGGATAGATCCAGGTCAACAACAATGCAGTTTCTAGGCTCAGATAAAAATACTTAAAATAGTAGATGCTGGAGAAAAACTTTAGAAGCCTGTAAGCTGACAAAACAAAAGGAAAAGTTCAAATTTTATTACATGTCATTATGAAATTACTTAAGACTTAAGAGACTTGAGAAGTTAGATTCGTCACACCTATACTTAATGTTGAGAATCAATAAGGGACTTTAGTCCCACATTGGAAAATGTAGTATGAAGAGGAGTTGGAACCTCTATAAGTAGCAAGTAGTAGTCCATCAATAAAATTATCCATTATTCATTTTCTACATGGTATCAGAGCCATAACCATCCACCCCTCTTCCCAAAAAAAAAAAAAAAAAAAAAAATCTGACCCCCCTCCCCGGCTCCAGCGGCGCCCCCCCCCCCCCCCCGGCTCCAGCGGCGACCCCCCCCCCCCCCCCCCGATCTTTTTTGTTTTGTAATTTTTTTGTTATGTAATTTTTCTTGTTGTTTTGTAAAAAAAAAAAAAAAGAAAAGAAAGAAAAGAAAAGAAAAAAAAACGAAAAAAAGAAAAAAAAAGTAAAAAACGGTGTTACACCGTCTGGAGTGAACAAATGAACACATGCTTTATTTGTTCCTCGATCTTCACATAGGGATCTACATAGATAATGATCGTGTTTCTCCTGTGTCCTGACGTGTTCACTTTACATGCGCGTGCCGGTGTTGGCCACGTTTGTAGCGCATTCGTAGAGTAGAAGACGACGGAGTTGCCGACGAAGACGACGACTAGCAGTTAGCAGCTGCCGCCGACGACGACGACTAGAGATACAGTTGAAGAGGGCATGGATTCGATCGCTGGAAAACTGACAACACAAGAGATGAAGGCCTTGGTTGATGATATCTTGTCGAAGAGATTGACCGAGGCGACCCCTAGTGTGACCCATACTGATGTGGATCCGTCACCCTACAAAATGGGGAAGTTGGAAAAGCTGGAGACGAAGTTAGAAGGAACGTCCAACTACTTGAAATGGTCGCGGCAGGCGATGCGGATGTTGAAGGGACGTGGCTTGGTTGGTTATGTCAATGGCCAAACCAAGGCACCTGCTGATCCCTCCTCAAAGGAGTTTGCTATTTGGGAGATTGTCGACAACGTAGTGGCTGGGTGGTTGACAGCCTCCTTGACCGACCAGGTGTCGGGCAATGTAGAGGCAATGGAGGGTGCTGCTGATATCTGACGGACTTTGAAGGATATGTACTCAGGCTCGAACAACCCTATGAGGGTCTTCCAACTACAGGATGAACTCGATAGGGTGGCACAAGACGAACGTACATCTCTGAGTACGCAGCTCTGTTGAAGAAGTACTGGTCTGATCTGGATCACTATGATCCTCTTGGGATGGATGATGCACAAGTCGAACCGGCGTTTGCAAAGCATTTTCAGAAGTTCCTGGCGTATATTTTGCGGCAACGGATGATGAAGTTCTTGAAGGGGCTCAACCCTGTATTTGAGCAGGGAAGGAATGTACTACTCGCACAACCCACGCTTCCAACCTTAGAAGAAGCCATAGCTGCCATGGCACAAGAAGAAGCTCGATTGAAGTTGATGCCCAACAAGGGATACTTCCAGAGGGAGCAACAAGCTGTTGTTGAAAAGTCTGCCCTTACGGTCTTCAATCAGCCTCCCTCTGCGGGCGGTGTTTGCCACAACTGTGGTGACTCGGGACATTACATTAGATTTTGTCCAAAACTCCTGCGAGGTCAGTCAAATGATCGCAGATGGGGCCGTGGAGGACGTCGTGGTGGTGGAGGTAGAAGGGAAAATTATTTTGGAGGACACAAAGCAAATCTCGCGGAAGAAGGGGGAGACATTCAATTGGCTGAATAATCCCTCTTGAGAGGGAGTTCATTGCGAGGCACGAAGCTGGGTTTGGACGACAGTCAAGTTACTCCTGGGGCGTCATCTATCTCAGGGGATCACATCACTTGCTTTGCCCAAACCAGCACAGATATACCTGCACGTGCTCCTGCATCTGTCCATCAGCCAGGTTGGATTATGGACTCTGGGGCATCTCGACATGTCACGGGATCTCGCGGTGAGTTCCAGGACTATACTCACCTACCGATGCCGGAGAGTATTCAGACTGCTGATGGTACCTCCAGACCTGTCATGGGTAAAGGCACTGTCGCATGCACCCCTTCCCTCACTCTCACCAATGTCTTACATGCTCCATCTTTTCCTGTTAATCTTATATCTATTAGTGCCATTATCCTTGACCTAAACTGTATTGTTTTCTTTGACATTCCTACGGTGACTTTTCAGGAGAAGGGGACAGGACGACAACTAGGGACTGGCACATGGCATAAGGGGCTGTGGTACTTGGACATGACCGAACTGGACGAAGCATTGGCCTCTCTAGTAGCAGACGCACAACTGGACGCTTCACGTCGCAGTGTAGAAGACGAATTACTACTCCACCACCAACGTGTCGGGCATTCTTCCTTTCAAGTTATTAGTCGAATGTATCAGTCCTTATTGTAATGCCTATAGTTCGTATTACGTATTTTGGAATACGTGTACGTAATCTGGCTCGTATTGCATGACTCCTTGCTTGGTCTATTAGGCATTTTCTATTGCTTGGTTCGGTTCGGTTCGGTTTGGCTTGGTTTGGTTTTATTTATGAACCAATCCCTACCTACCCCCACCCTCACCATTTATTAATACCACTCTCTTCTCTATCCTCATTATCACTTCAATAACTCTTCTTCTTTTTCTTCTTCATTTACTCCTCTCCACCTACACCCAAGAGCCCTAGGCAAGTGCAACTTGCTTCATGATGGATCTCAAGTTTTATTGTTCCATTCACTTCTTTACATGATTATAAGCCTCTTTAGAACTTGGAGTTTTCGATTTTTATGGATAGATTCTTCTAGATCTACATTATAACCTTGGGGTTTCATGAGTTCATGGAGTTTTCTTGGTTTTGATCTACTAAAACTTGTTATTTTCGAAAACTAATAGTTCCATGAGCAAGAGCACGAAATTTCGTATGAATTTGGTTTTTGATTCACCTCATTTCGAGCTAAAATGAAGTTTTTATGGCCAAAACAAGTTTTCTGAATTTGTCGGCTGAGTATATCCAGAATGTGAATTTTTAAGCTGGAACCCTCCTCTTTTGCGTATTTTACACAGCATTGAATATTTGGCGTAAAAAGTGCACAGAATGACTGTTTTTGCCAAGTTTAGCTATTTTCTAGCCAGAATTTCGAAAAACATAAAACATGAAAGTTTTAGATCTTTGTCTTGCCTCTCCGAATATCTTTGGAGCACCTCATTTGGAGTTCGTATGTGGAAGTTATGCCCCTGTCTCCTGAGCCGCATGATTCCTCCAAAGCTCATGCACCCTGTTTATGTTTAGTTATTGCATATATGCTCATACCAGGTTAAATGTTAAATTTTAAATATGTTCCATGACACGATGGTGACCCGTTGTGGTGCACTTTGGACAAATGACATGACATGATAGTGGCCCGTCGTGGCGCACTCTTGACAGTGAATTTGACATGATATATATCTCGAATGTTGTTGCGACGGCTAGCATGTCATGACAAGATTGAATGGCCTGGACACCGTAGGTGATTGTGTTTGTACAAATGAACCGATAATATTTTGCATCATGTCTAGGACAGGGATCCCTGAGTACCACGGTCAGGGGTACCTACTGTAAATGGCTAAGGCTAATAACTAGAATAATTCAGTAGTCATGAAAGATTTCCCCAGTTACAGGCGATCCCGTTATCCAGGCCACCATTGTTGGACTTGTAGCCTGCCGACGAGTAGGGCACATGTCTAAATTCACCGATATATGGAAAAGAACGAGGCATTGCTTAATGAATCCAAGTCGCCTGGATAACCTGGATTAGCTGCAGGGCTTGTGGCTGGAGGAACATCTCATTGCATATTGCTAGTAACTAAGGCTTGTGATAACCCTAGTTAGCTAATGTAGAAAGCCGTAGTCACTGATTGGCCATGAACGATTGTATGGTGTAGATCCAGTGCTCGAGTATTGCAAGCATGATCGCATGATTGTCACATTTTAACAATAAAGATCAGGGGCTAAGTTCTGTTCAGGCGAAGGGTTACAACACCGGTCCTTGTTTGGTTTAAGGGTTGTAACCTGACTTCCGGAGCAGTTCTTTGTCCCCTCTTCGTTTATTGTCTTATTGCACCCCACGTCATGCTCGTTATGCTTTACTTTCCAACAAGAATTAGAGACGGAGTTCTATTCAAGTGAAGGGTTACAACCCCAGTCCTTATTTGGTTTAAGGGTTGTGACCTGGCTACTTAAATGGTTCCCTCGTACTCTAATATGACTGTTGTTATTTTTTTATTATCAGGCTCTTTCATACTTACTTTTAATATTTGTTCTGATATGCTGGTTTTAGTTCTTAAGTGAAGCCTCCTTTGTGGCACTTGCTCTTTCTGGGATCTGATCCAGCTGGTTTTGTATGGCCAGATTTCGGAGCAGCTCCAGAGGATCTACCGACTTTCCAGCCCGATGGTAACCACCAGGCGTAACCAGGACAACGAGTGGGTTTATTTTTTTGGCTCTCTCACTCTATTGTAAAATTATTGTTTTGAGGCGTTTAGCCGGCGAACACCTGTTAGCTCGTATTGCATACCTTATTTACTGTCTGCCTACGGGCTGTAACATGATTGACAAATCCTAGGGTTGATCATGTATTACTGAACTCTTGCTAGTCCTCGCATGTTGTAACGACTAGCTTCATGATCAGCTGAATATGTAATGTCTGGGACGCCTTACTATTGTATATTTGGCGATCTTACATCTTGTAACTTTACTTGCTTGCTTGAGATTGAGATATTTAGGCTTATTATTGACCATAGGAGACTGATGGATTGTAGTTAAACACTCATGTATCTAGACAGTCGTGACCGTATAGCGAGATGGATTGCACTTCAATATACGTAGCTGGCTATGTTCGCCCCCGCTCTCCAGTATTCTGGTTCTGGACGTGACATGGTTTAAGTGGTGGCCCATGCAGGTCTTGTAAATCAAGATATATGAGGGTTTACCGAATAAATGTCTCAATCAGCACTCGCCCTTGATCTCTGCTCGTATCCTCTGAATCCCTGGAATCTTGATCTGATCACATGTTTGTATCTTTGATCTATCTTGGTCCTTCCTTATTGTTCCCTATGTCGTCTTCTTCAGCGGCATTGTTCCTGGTCCTACCGATCGGCAAGACGGAGTACCTCCCGTGGACCAGCAACAACAAGAAGATCAGGCCCAGCACTCAGGAGCAGCTTCCTCGGTCATGCCTCCCGGAGATCCAGAACCCCCGGTGCAGCCTGCCCAGCCTGCAAGGCAGGATGATGGAGCCTTGGTTGGACTTATCAGGGAGTTGCTTGCATCGCAGGACCGTCGAGGAGATGCCTTGCATCAGGCAGTGACAGATGCTCTGGGCAGAGGTGGACATCATGGGAACAGTGCAGCAAACAGCTTCAAGCGCCTGAACCCTCCATTCTTCGATGGCAGTGAAGATGCTATCGCTGCTGATGCGTGGCTTCAGGATACAGAGGTGACATTGGAGGCAGCGAAGACCCCAGAGGATGAGAATATGGCCGTAGTGCGCCTGCAGTTATTGGATCTAGCCGCAGCTGGTGGGCGGCGCAGGCCGTTGGATTAGTGGCACCTATTGCCTGGACAGTATTCCGTGAGAGATTCCGGACCAAGTACTTCGATGTTGTAGGTCGGTACGATCTACAGACGAGGTTCACTAATTTAAAGCAGATGGGCAGGACGATCGATCGGTATGCGGTCGAGTTTTCCAGGCTTAGTTGGTTTGCTCCCACCTTGGTAGCGACCGAGTTCGATAGAGCCCAGCGGTTTCAGCAGGGACTCCACCTGGAGATTTTGCTGGCGGTGGAGCAGTTGAGCACCAGACTTTTGATGCGGTATTGAGGACAGCTAGAAGGCATGAGTATACCTCCCAGAGGATTGTGGACAGGACCGGAGGTCGAAAGCGATCTCACGGCCAGATGAATTAGTCATCAGCACCAGCCCCGGCAGCCAGGACTTTGACCATTGGAGCTCCGAGAAGGCCAGCTTCAGTTACGTCGGTTCACCATTCAACCCCAACGTATCCTCAGCAAAAGCAGAAGCAGTCTTCACCCATGGGCTGCTCTTATTGTGGGAAGCCTGGACATGTTGTTTCAGAATGTCGCAAGGCTCGAGGATTGTGTTTGCTTTGTGGAGCGCCGGACCACAAGGTAGGGTCCTGCCCGTTCAGGACTGACTCATCACCAGCCATGACCAGTTCATCAGTTAGGGGACCAGCTCCGGTACCAGTCCAGCAGCAGTTTCCATCCCCGAGGCCGTTGCCGACGCAGACCCAGGCTTTTAGCAGCAAAGGCCTCAGCAGTATGCCCAGGCACAAGTTCAGAATCGGCAGAGAGGAATCCAGCAGAGGGGGCCGGCACCCAGAGGACAAGGGCAAGTGTTGGCTTTAACCATGGGAGAAGGAGTGGCGCCAGGTGAGGTAGTGGCAGGTACTATTCTCGTCAACACCTTTCCGGCTTCAGTGTTATTTGACTCTGGTGCATCGCATTTATTTATGTCTGCACGATTCGCGACACGGATAGGACTGGAGCCTGAGTCATTATCAGTAAGGCTCAACATACTTACTGGTAACGGTCTTGTGGGAGTAGATAGAGTGTTTTCCTCGTGTCGGATCATAGTTAGCGGTAGAGAGTTTCCCGCTAGGTTGATAGAATTCCCGATGGCCGATTATGATATGGTCTTAGGGATGGATTGGTTGAGGGACCAGTATGCCAGGATAGATTGCCATATTGGCAGGGTTGTTTTTAGCATCCAGGCGAGCCGGAGTTTTCCTTTTTCCGAGGCGAAGTTGAACCTTCTCCTCCCATATTGCGGATGGCAGTAGCAGCAGTGCAGTTACCCCAGATCGTCGAAGAGTTTCCAGATGTTTTTCCAGAAGAGCTTCCAAGAATGCCGCCAGAGCGAGAGATCGAGTTCACCATAGACTTGATTCCCGGGACAGCACCAGTGTCAGAGAGAGTCTACAGGATGGCGCCGTCAGAGTTGGAGGTATTGTACAAGATGATTGAAGAACTCCGGACCAAGGGATTCATTCGTGCAAGTGGATCGCCTTGGAGAGCCCCGATGCTTCTTGTGAAAAAGAAGGATGGTACGTCTAGATTATGTGTCGACTATCGTACCTTGAACTCAGTGACAATCAAGAACAGATATCCTCTCCCGAGGATAGATGACTTGTTTGATCAACTCAGAGGAGATGGCTAGAGCTGCTTGTGGATTATGATGTCAACCTGCAGTATCATCCTGGGAAAGCCAATGTTGTTGTGGATGCATTGAGCAGGAGAGCCGGAGTCTATTTTCTGACAGCGCAACCAGAATTGTTAGCAGATCTTCAGAAGATGGGTATAGAAGTTGTCCTTCCTACCAATGTGGCATTGATGGCCAGCATGCAAGTTCAGTCCAGTATAGTTGAGAGGATCAAGATAGCTCAGTCCTCCGATTCTAAGCTTTAGCGGCTTAGAGCAGAATGTAAAGCAGGACGACGACCAGAATTATGCATTCATGAAGACGGTACACTTCGACATGGTGAGCGTTTTTGTGTACCCAGTGGAGATATCAGACAGGAGGTCATGACCGAAGCTCACAGTTCTCAGTATTCGATTCATCCCGGTGGCACGAAGATGTACCGAGATATCCGTCAGCACTTTTGGTGGAATGGCATAAAGAGGGAGATAGCTCGATTTGTCTCTCGGTATTTGGTTTGCCAACAAGTCAAGGCTGAACATCAGAGGCCAGCTGGACTTCTTCAGCCATTGCCGATTACAGAATGGAAGTGGGAGCATATAACCATGAATTTCGTGACTGGATTACCTAGGTCCCCGGCCGGTAGAGATGCTATTTGGGTTATAGTTGATCGGCTCACGAAGGTGGCTCACTTTCTCCCATTCAGAGTTGGTCAGTCGACGGCTCAACTAGCAGAGATGTACCTCAGGCAGATCGTCCGATTTCATGGTATACCAGTCAGTATCACCTCGGACAGAGATTCAAGGTTCACGTCGCACTTTTGGCGTAGTCTGCAAGAGAGTTTGGGAACTCACCTCCAGTTCAGCTCAGCTTATCACCCGCAGACAGATGGTCAGTCGGAACGCACGATCCAGACTCTTGAGAATATGTTGAGATCTTGTACATTCGACTTCGGTGGTTCGTGGGAAGATCACCTGCACCTGGTGGAGTTCTCGTACAACAATAGTTTCCAAGCCAGTATCCAGATGGCACCATTCGAGGCACTGTATGGTAGGAAGTGCAGATCCCCGCTAGCATGGGACGATGTTGGAGAGAGGCAGATGCTTGGTCCAGAAATGATCACTCAGATAGTTGAGGTAGTCAGGAGAGTTAGAGATCATCTTCGCGTTGCACAAGATCGCCAACGCCATTGGGCCGATTCTCATCGGCGTCCCCTTGAATTTTCTGTCGGCGACCATGTATTCCTTAGGATCTCGCCTAACCGTGGCGTCATTCGTTTCGGCGTACGGAGAAAGCTTAGTCCTAGGTATATAGGGCCGTTCGATATCCTGGAGCGAGTAGGAGATGTGTCCTATCGTCTCGCTCTTCCGCCGTCTCTGAGTGAGGTGCATGACGTGTTCCATGTATTCCAACTACGACTGTATATCCCGGACCCGAGCCATATCCTGGATCATTCAGAATTGGTTGTTGGTACCAACCTTTCGTATGAAGAGAGGCCGTGTCTATATTGGACCGGAGAGAGAAGATACTCAAGAACAAGACTATCAAGTTAGTCCGTGTTGCTTGGGGTCATCACTCCTTGGGTGAGTCAACGTGGGAGCGTGAGGATGATATCCGATCGCGATATTCCGACCTGTTTGACTCGTGAGGTATAATATCTTTCTTATGCCTCATGCCTTCGATTCCTTGCTTGCATGAATAATTGCTTGATTGCTTGACTAGTATAGCTTGCCTTTGATTAGGGGTGAGCATTCGGTTTATTCGGTTTAAACCGAACCGAATAACCCAAAACCGAATTGGACCGAAACCGAATAAGCAAAACCGAAACCGAACCGAATTGGCCCAAAACCGAATCAAACCGAACCGAATTAAATCGGTTCGGTTTTCGTTTTATTCGGTTTATTCATATATTTTTGATTTTTTGAGCTTTTTTTGTTAATATATATAGTAACTAAATATACATAGACATATTTAGTATATACCTATATATATTTAGTATATACCTATATATATTAATACTTATATATATAGTACACACACACACACACACACACATATATATATATATATATATATATATATATATATATAAATTAATTAATTAATTAAATTTTCTTATTCGGTTTTCGGTTTTGGACCGAAACCGAAACCCAAAACCGAAACCGAATAAGAAAATTTAGTATTTTCAAAACCGAAACCGAACCGATTTTTTTTAAAACCGAACCGAACCTCTTATTCGGTTCGGTTCGGTTCGGTTTTCGGTCCAAAACCGAATAATGCTCACCCCTACCTGTGATTAGTATAGCTTGTCCTTGCATCTCTAGCCTCTTAATTATATTCCGAGGACGGAATTCTTTTAAGGTGGGTAGAGTTGTAATACCTATAGTTCGTATTACGTATTTTGGAATACGTGTACGTAATCTGGTTTGTATTGCATGACTCATTGCTTAGTCTATTTGGCATTTTCTATTGCTTGGTTCGGTTCGGCTTGGTTTGGTTTTATTTATGAACCAATCCCTACCTACCCCCACCCTCACCATTTATTAATCCCACTCTCTTCTCTCTCCTCATTATCACTTCAATAACTCTTCTTCTTCTTCTTCTTCTTCTTCTTCTTCTTCTTCATTTACTCCTCTCCACCTACACCCAAGAGCCCTAGGCAAGTGCAACTTGCTTCATGATGGATCTCAAGTTTTATTGTTTCACTCTCTTCTTTACATGATTATAAGCCTCTTTAGAACTTGGAGTTTTTGATTTTTATGGATAGATTCTTCTAGATCTACATTATAACCTTGGGGTTTCATGAGTTCATGGAGTTTTCTTGGTTTTGATCTATTTAAAACTTGTTATTTTCGAAAACTAATAGTTCCATGAGCAAGAGCACGAAATTTCGTATGAATTTGATTTTTGATTCACCTCATTTCGAATTAAAATGAAATTTTTATGGCCAAAACAAGTTTTCTGAATTTTTCATGTAGGCTGAGTATATTACGTATTTTACGCTGGATAGTATCCAGAATGTGAATTTTTACGCTGGAACCCTCCTCTTCTGCGTATTTTACGCAGAATTGAATTTTTGGCTTAAAAAGTGCAAAGAGTGACTGTTTTTGCCAAGTTTAGCTATTTTCTAGCCAGAATTTCAAAAAACTTAAAACATGAAAGTTTTAGATCTTTGTCTTGCCTCTCCGAATATCTTTGGAGCACCTCATTTGGAGTTCGTATGTGGAAGTTATGCCCCTGTCTCCTGAGCCGCATGATTCCTCCAAAGCTCTTGCACCCTGTTTATGTTTATTTATTGCATATATGCTCATACCAGGTTAAATGTTAAATTTTAAATATGTTCCATGACACGATGGTGACCCGTTGTGGTGGACTTTGGACAAATGATATGACATGATAGTGGCCCGTCGTGGCGCACTCTTGACAGTGAATTTGACATGATATATATCTCGAATGCTGTTGCGACGGCTAGCATGTCATGACAAGATTGAATGGCCTGGACACCGTGGGTGATTGTGTTTGTACAAATGAACCGGTAATATTTTGCATCATGTCTAGGACAGGGATCCCTGAGTACCACGGTCAGGGGTACCTACTGTAAATGGCAAAGGCTAATAACTAGAATAATTCCGTAGTCATGAGAGATTTCCCCAGTTACAGGCGATCCCGTTATCCCGGCCACCATTGTTGGACTTGTAGCCAGCCGACGAGTAGGGCACATGTCTAAATTCACCGATATATGGAAAAGAACGAGACATTGCTTAATGAATCCAAGTCGCCTGGATAACCTGTATTAGCTGCAGGGCTTGTGGCTGGAGGAACATTTCATTGCATATTGCTAGTAACTAAGGCTTGTGATAACCCTAGTTAGCTAATGTAGAAAGTCGTAGTCACTGATTGGCCGTGAGCGATTGTATGGTGTAGATCTAGTGCTCGAATATTGCAAGCATGATCGCATGATTGTCGCTTTTTAACAATAAAGATCAGGGGCTAAGTTCTGTTCAGGCGAAGGGTTACAACCCCGATCCTTGTTTGGTTTAAGGGTTGTAACCTGACTTCCGGAGCAGTTCTTTGTCCCCTCTTCGTTTATTGTCTTATTGCACCCCACGTCATGCTCGTTATGCTTTACTTTCCAAAAATAATTAGAGACGGAGTTCTATTCAAGTGAAGGGTTACAACCCCGGTCCTTGTTTGGTTTAAGGGTTGTGACCTGGCTACTTGAATGGTTCCCTCGTACTCTAATATGACTGTTGTTATTTTTTTATTATCAGGCTCTTTCATACTTACTTTTAATATTTGTTCTGATATGCTGGTTTTAGTTCTTAAGTGAAACCTCCTTTGTGGCACTTGCTCTTTCTGGGATCTGACCCAGCTGGTTTTGTATGACCAGATTTCGGAGCAGCTCCAGAGGATCTACCGACTTTCAAGTCCGATGGTGACCACCAGGCGTAACCAGGGCAACGAGTGGGTTTATTTTTTTGGCTCTCCCACTCTATTGTAAAATTATTGTTTTGAGACGTTTAGCCGGCGAGCACATGTTAGCTCGTATTGCATACCTTATTTACTGTCTGCCTACGGACTGTAACATGATTGACAAATCCTAGGGTTGATCATGTATTACTGAACTCTTGCTAGTCCTCGCATGTTGTAACGACTAGCTTCATGATCAGCTGAATATGTAATATCTGGGATGCCTTACTATTGTATATTTGGCGATCTTACATCTGGTAACTTTACTTGCTTGCTTGAGATTGAGACATTTAGGCTTATTATTGACCATAGGAGACTGATGGATTGTAGTTAAACCCTCATGTATCTAGACAGCCGTGACCGTATAGCGAGGTGGGTTGCACTTCAATATACGTAGCTGGCTATGTTCGCCCCCGCTCTCCAGTATTCTGGTTCTGGGGCGTGACACTTATATCAAAGGGCTGATAAAGAGAAGTTACTTTGTAATGCATGTGAGTTGGGAAAACATACCAGGAGCTCGTATGCGAGCTCAGGGAATAAAAGTTCCGCTGCATTTGATATGATACATTCGGACGTATGGGGCCCTTGTCCTACAACAGGTATTAACGGTTTTAGATGGTTCGTCACTTTTATTGACTGTTATACCCGCGTGACCTGGGTCTACCTTATGAAGAATAAAAGTGACGTCCTTGAGGCTTTTCAGGATTTTCATCGCCGGGTGGAAACGCAATATAACGTTAAAATAAAGTATTTCCGGTCTGACAATGGGACGGAGTATACTAATAAGAGGGTTGCTGAGTATTTATCTACTCATGAAATACTACATCAAACTTCATGTGCCTATACACTGGCACAAAATGGTGTGGCCGAACGGAAGAACAGGCACCTGCTGGAGGTCGCACGGACGATGATGCTGGCTATGAATGTCCCGAAACACTTATGGGGGCAAGCTGTATTGACGGCCTCTTATCTCATCAATAGAATATCGTCTCAGATATTGGACTGGAAGACACCGTTAGAGATGCTTACTGGTGCAACTACATACACTGTTCCCCCAAAAGTATTTGGGTGTGTGTGTTTTGTCTAAGATAATACGCCAGGAGTTGGCAAACTAGATCCAAGAGCGGTTAAGTGTGTATTTGTCGGGTACACAGCGACTCATAAGGGATACGCATGTTGGAGCCCAGTTGAGCGGAAGATGTTTGTTAGCATAGACGTTACATTCAGAGAACTGGAACCATATTATGGTTCGGATGCAGGTTCGGCGTTTGGTGACACACCTAACACAGAGGGTGTTAGACGTGAGGGGGAGATAATAAGTCCAAACGTGGTAGTCGGATCGGTCCCGTGCCCGGTCGTAAAAAATTGGACAAAAGGGGGAGATAGCAGTGACTCTGATACAGAGAATGAAAAAGAAGATACATATGTTACGCAGGGGGAGACAAGAGAAAAGGAACTACAAGTCTACAGAAGGAGACAACAAAAGCCCAGTACTGTGCCGTGTCCATTGCCTCCTAGTCCCTCGTCTACTCCTGTCCCAACTCTTGAAGATGTTGCCTCCAGACTGAATCACTCTGATTCTGATGGGGATCTCTCTAACTCGGATGGTATGATCCCTTCACCACCTATTGCTCCCTCTCCACCACCTATTGCTCCCTTAAGGAGATCTTCTCGTATCAATACGGATAAGGCTCCTAGTCGTTATGATGATTATGAACATGACATTGCCAATTTCTTGTCTTATTCTAACATTTCTTCGAATTATCGAGCCTTCATTGCATCGTTAGACTCTACTTCTTTGCCTAAGTGTTGGCAAGAAGCAAAGAAAGATCCAAGGTGGAAAGCTGCAATGATGAAAGAACTTGGGACACTAGAGAAAAATAAGACATGTGAGCTGGTTCCATTACCCAAAGGAAAGAAAACTGTGGGATGCAAATGGGTGTACACAGTGAAGGAGACACCAGAAGGAAAAGTGGAGCGGTACAAGGCGAGGTTGGTTGCAAAAGGATACACAATCATATGGCATCGACTATGATGAGACGTTTGCCCCGGTAGCGAAAATGAGCACGGTAAGAACTCTGGTCTTCGTTGCAGCAAACTATGGATGGAAGCTATACCAATTAGATGTTAAGAATGTCTTTCTCCACGGGGACCTACAAGAAGAAGTATACATGGAGCTCCCGCAAGGATGCTACACGACAGAATCAGACGGAGGGACGTCGCGTGGAAAAGTGTGTAAACTAAAGAAGTCGCTATACGGGCTCAAGCAATCTCCTCGAGCCTGGTTCGACAGATTCAGAAAGACTGTACTGGCATAGGATACCATCAAACAAATGCAGATCATACAGTCTTTCTTCAGCATGCAAGAGGCCACATTACTATACTTGTTGTATATGTGGATGATATAGTAATCATAGGTGATGATGAGGCCGAGATCACTAAGCTGAAATCAAAACTCGCGAAGGAATTTGAGGTGAAGGATTTAGGAGCGATGAGGTACTTTCTGGGTATTGAGGTGTATGACGGCGAACAATGAATTGTTCTCTCACAAAGAAAATACGCACTAGATCTGCTAAAGGAGACATGGATGCTGGGATGCAAAGCAGCAGTCACTCCGATTGACCAGAAGTGCAAGTTGGGAGCAGAAGCAGAAGAGCCAGTTGATCGTGAAAGGTATCAAAGACTTGTAGGGAGATTGATTTATCTGGGGCACACACGTCCTGATATCTCATTTGCGGTGAGTGTAGTGAGTCGCTACATGCATGATCCAAGAACGGGTCATATGGAAGCAGTGTTTCAGATCTTGAGATATCTGAAAGGGACGTCGGAAAAAGGGCTATGGTTCAAGAAGAATGGACGCATAGAAGTTGAGGGATACTGCGATGCAGACTGGACGAGTTGCATAGACGACAGAAGGTCTACCACGGGGTACTGTATCTTTGTAGGAGGAAACCTGGTCTCATGAACAAGCAAGAAACAATCAGTGATAGAACGGTCGTCAGCTGAAGCAGAATACAGAGCAATGGCTCTGGGAGTGTCAGAATTACTGTGGGTGAAAGCACTGCTGACAGAGTTGAAGCTGGATAAGGGAGCACCGTTACATCTTCTGAGCGATAGTCAAGCTGCAATAAGTATAGCCAACAATCCAGTTCAGCACGACAGAACGAAGCACATCGAGATCGATCGATTCTTCAATAAGGAGAAGCTGGAACAAGGGATACTGAAGATTGACCATGTTCGCTCAGAAGAAGTTGCAGACTGTCTGACTAAAGGTCTTAGTTCATTGAGTCTGTCAAAGCTATGTAACAAGATGGGGATGATTAATATCTATCGCCCATCTTGAGGGGGAGTGTTGAGAATCAATAAGGGACTTTAGTCCCACATTGGAAAATGTAGTATGAAGAAGAGTTGGAACCTCTATAAGTAGCAAGAGGTGGCCCATCAATAAAATCATCCATTATTCATTTTCTACACTTAATAAGTAACACGATTTCAACAAAATTTGTCAACATAGCAAGTCGTCAATAAGCAGAAATATCCAAGAAGTTCTCTAATCCATCAGAGATTGATGGTTAATGCCCCAGATTTTCTAATTAATGTTCTTTCGAGGTGTTGTTGTTCTTGTTATTTACTTTAGTAATTTATAGTATTTTTAGTTAGTTTCTGTTTACTGCATCTCTATGTATTTTTAGCAAAATTATGATCCAAGCTTGTTCAAAATTATGATGCAAGCTTCTTCCGGTTGACTATTCCGTCACTGGTGTCATCCATTCAGAGCATTCAGTTGTATCCATTTTCATTATTTTAAGGATAAGTTATTTTGATGAGGTCTTTATGATCAAATCCTTCAAGGTACATGATTAGACTAGGTAGTTCTTTTTAAGATACATTATGCTTTTGTATACATGATGTTTTTATAGTCTTTTAGGTTTGTAAAGTTATGTGAGGATTATGGAATTAGTTGAATTATAAGATTGGATCTTAATTGGACACGAAACCTAATAATTACAAATAGGGTTCATGCCCCCCCCCCCCCCCCCCCCCCCCCCCCCCCCCCTTTTCCCTATTAGCTTTGAATGCCAATCCCTATTGGAATAAAGAGATGAAATCTCATGAAGATCATGCCAATCTATGTTGCACGATTAAGGTATGGGAAAGAACACAATATGGATACATGATAAGGACATTTTCAAATAGATACATATCTAATCATTGTCCATGTTTTCTTATACAGGTACAAAGACCATGAGTGAGAAACAAGGATGCCTATCATCATGGATAGTCAGTCAAAAACATGAAAAAGAATCAAAGATACACGTATTCAGTTATTCCGCATTAAAACAGGATTACAAGGTTCTTATCAGCAACATATATCAAGGGTAAAATATAAGGGAATTATGGCATAAAATACTAATCTTCTAGATGTACAGATTTTTTTAGAGAACCCACCTTTAACACCAGTTTTCCAAACTGTGTTTGTGTATCTCAGGCCAGAGACAATGTTGTTGCTGACGGAGAAGGAAAACTTGAGCCTATAAGGGCTCCCTTCTTTCAAAGTAAACCAAACACCCTTGGAGTTGGGAACCACAGGAAGAGGAAGGACCATATCAGGTCTACCAGGTGATAGGAATGAAAGGCTCAGGATCTTCACCTCTGGTTCCAAATTTTCTACACATATCAAAAGATCATTGGTGAATACAAAATTCAAACACAGTGCATGTAGAAAAAAAAAAATGGTTAACCAAACAACTACAGACAAGTGATGGGTAAAAGGTTATTTCAAGAAAGGAAGAGGAGAAAAGGTTAGGGCGCATATTTCCAGAGTAGAACCATTTTTTTAATGAAAGGTCAATCAAGATCTATGTTCAATACAGAAACAAGACACTTAAGAGACAAAGTGAACAGATTCCAATAAAGGGAATTAGGATAGTAAATGCTTATATTCCTATAATCACACACCCAAAGAAAAACGAGGAACAAACATCCCATATTCGCAACGAAGGTACATGTTAGCATTCACAAGACAGAAAATTTCGTATAAAGCATTGAAGTTTCATAGTATTCGAGTGAGAGAACAAGGTTTGGAGAAATTGTGATAAGCGCATCAAAACGCCCTTCCAATGAACATTTGAATTGAATTCATGTAAATAGGCCCTTCAAAAGGGAGTTATTTTCCAATGTAAAAAAAAATTAGGTAAAAAAAATTAGGCAATTAATTTTCCGCCCTTTCTCCTAATTATTCATTAAGTTTTTTGTTATAATGATTAATCAAAACGCCCATCTTAAGGGCGTTTCCTGTCAAGAAAACACCCTTCCAATGGATGTTTCAATTTCAGAAATTTTCAGAAAATTGTAAGAGCAGAATAAAATGCCAAACAGAAGGGCGTTTTCCTTGAAAACCCAGTTCATTTTCCCTAAAACCAACTTAGTCGTTTGAAAAGGGATAAGGAAAAGAATTCACTATATCTGCCGAACTGTAGGGCGTATCCTATGCATACAGAAATTAAACCTAGAAAAAAAAAGGATTATTTACTTATAGGGTCTCATATAATATTAGATATTAGAGTTTAGGTTTCCATATTGTCCAACCATTTAGGCTAATTTTGGACCGTGAACAGTGTAAATGGAGACCTAAACTCTAATATTGGACAATATGTAGACCTAAACTTTAATATCAAATATTATAGGAGACCCTATAACTAAATAACCCAAAAAAGAACTGCAGAAAAAATTCTGCAAAAAACAAAATCCTCCTTCCGCCCAACCGTAGGGCGTATCCAGTCTTCCAAACACCCTACGGAAGGGTGTTTCCTTTGATGTATTAATGAAAATTTCAACAAAAAACACCCCTTCCAAGCTAAGGTGAAGTGCACTTATGATTTCTTGCAATGCACAGGACCCTTACATTAATTTTTTGATGTAGCGTGAATTCTAATTCCGAATATTTCTAGGACCTTTTTTTTAACTTTTATATTTTTATAGAGTTGTTAAGAATCATATTTCTTTTAGGACTCTTATTTTGACTCTATCTTTTATTAGGATAGATTTTATCTTTATTTGATTACGATTATGTTGACATAAAGGTCCCATAAATAGGCACATTTCGTATGCAATTGGGGGGAAGAACTTTTTAATCAATAAATTTTTTTCTTTAAATTCCGAGATTTGTTCTCTCGTTTTCCTGGTCGTGGGTTCGACTGTTCCGTGGATTCGGAAGCCCTCGCTTGAGATTTTCAAGCAACCTTCGTGCGGACCCCTCACAAGGCCATCCGTCGGAGTTTTTGCGGCAACGTACGCTTCGCTCTCACCAAGCAACGGTGGCCCAGTTATCGTCATTACCGATCGACTTGGTCATTCCCAAGCACGAAGATAAGTCCGTTCCGCTACCACGCTGCGTCAAGTGGTATAAGAACCCCACATATCGAGGATTCCAATTTTTTGGAAACATTTGGATATCTTTCTTTTTTAAAACAATGGCAAAATCAGTAACGCGTGAGGAGTTTGAATAGCCGATGTATATCATCAGGCAACTATTGCTAGTCCCAAAGATGGAAGAACCGCCGCAGCGCCACAATGTCTTTCGAATCCGATGCAAGGTTAAAGACAAGCTATGCGACATCAACATTGATAATGGGCGCACAGAGAACATTGTTTCAAGAGCAATGATAGAGAAGATGGGACTGGCTAAAGAAGTACATTAGACTCCATATAAGATTGGCTGGATTCAACAGGGCCGCAACATGATCATCTCTGAAGTTTGTCGCATATCCTTCTCCATCGTGAAGACCTACAGAGATGAAGTCACGTTCAATATTGTCGACATGGACTATTGTTACATTATCCTTGGTCGGTCGTGGCAATTTGATAAAAATGTCACGTACCGGAAAAGAGACGACACATATTCCTTCCTTCAAGATGGACGACGCCTCACTCTCCTTCCATTAGCACCGGAAGATATTCCTAAGACCAATTCACAACCACAAAAGGGACTCAAGCATTCTCACAACAATTGTCCCCTCAGAGCACCAGTTGTCATTGTTATCTATGAAGATAACGAGATTGAGAAGAACATATCAAAGTCGGATGCACCCATTGCAAATGTTGAACTGAAATCTTCAACCCCTCAAGAAGAGATGAAATTGCCGGTTACTAATCAAGAAACAGAACTAATTGAAGAGAAGGACATGATAATCTTCAGTGAAATCATTGTGGACGCTACGGAGATGAATTCTTCATGCCCTCAAGAAAAACACCCAAAACAAGATGAGATCCTCCCCGAAGATGACGGTCAAGAACATGGTGCAGGATTTCCACAGACAATTCTGGAAAGAAATATCAACAAAAGTTTACACGACAAATAGAGAATTTCACTGGAGTCAACCAAGACATCATTTTTCAGCAAGAGAATCTCTCTTGAGACAGAGCATTGAAGAATTTACCAATATTGAAATCTCTCAATGCTAATGGTAGACCTCCTCGTCACAAGCCTCACAGTGGTTCACCTAACCTATCGTCTAAGTTCGATCGTCGGTTCCTGGATTTTCGAGATGCTGCAAAAAGTCCTACATATATTCATTTTCTTCAAACACCTTCAAGACTACCTCTTCCTTTGCATTATCTACATAAATACTTCCTTAGAGACGAAAGCTCATTGACGTAAGCTTGTGCCAAAGAAGGACGGTTTGTGGCGTATGTGCATCGACAATCGGGCTATCAACCACATCACCATAAGCTACCATCAGATCCGGATCCGACATGATGATGAGTGAAAGACTATTTTCAAGATCCGAGAAGTACTCTTCGAATAGCTCTTTATGTCCTTTGGACTTTCGAATGCGTCAATAACCTCCATGTGCATCAAGAATCATGTTTTGAAGCCATTAACAAGAAAGTTCGTAGTCATTTACTTTGACGATATCCTGATTTATAGTAAGAACCAAACTGATTATCTGAAACACCTCATAGAAGTTCTCAACCTTCTTCGAATTAAGAAGTGTAGCTTACTTACTAACCAACTCATCTTCTTGGGATTTGTGACTAGCATCGATGGCCGTAGTGTTGATGAAGAGAAGATTCGAGCAAACCGCGACTGGTCTACTCCAAAGACAATGCTTGAAGTTCAAAACTTCTATGGTCTCGCCAACTTCTACTGGCAATTCATCCGCAACTTCAGCGCTATCGTGACGTCAGTGATAGAATGCATGAAAACATGCAGATCTCCCCAACCTTCAATATCGTCGATCTTTATGAGTATTGTCCTTCCAGCGAACCGCATTATTCTGAAAAGAACTCGGGGACGAGTTCTCTTGAAGCTAGGGAGACTGATGTAGCGTGAATTCCAATTCCGAATCATTTTAGGATTTTTTTTTTTCTTTCCTTTTCTTTCTTTTTTACCTTTATATTTTTATAGAGTTGTTAAGAATCATATTTCTTTTAGGACTCTTATTTAGACTCTATTTTTTATTAGGATATATTTTATCTTTATTTGATTAGGATTAAGTTGTCATAAAGTCCTATAAATAACTCTTATTTAGACTCTATTTTTTATTAGGATATATTTTATCTTTATTTGATTAGGATTAGGTTGTCATAAAAGTCCTATAATAGGCATCTTCTGTATACAATTGGGGGAGGAAGAACTTTTTAACAAGGCTCAAAGTATCGGTATCGGCCGTATCGGATCGGTTTTGAGTGAATCCGATCTGATACTTCAAATAATTATCGGTATCCGCCGATCCAAAGAAAATATTTATTGTATCGGTCTATATCGGCCGATATGTATCCGATACGGACCGATACGGGTCAATTTTCAGCATAAATATTTTAAAAAAAATAAAAAAATGAATCTTTAATAAAACAACAAACAACAAGAAGAATGGCAGAAATTCAGTCATCACTCAGCAAAGGAAGAGAATCAAAGTATCACAGAAATTCACAAGACATTAAAAAAGTGACTGCATAAATAATTAAAACTAGCAATAGATCTAAATTATTTAAACCAAAATCTTTTTAAATAATATGAAAATTACTTGGAGAACATTTCAATCCAGATTTGAGAGCTCCTTTCTCCGTCGTCGCCGCCGCCTCTGCTCGTGGAGGAATGAAGGAAAAGAAAATGGAGAGATGGGAGGAGGGAAATGGTGGCGGAGAGGGGAGAGGAGAGAGGGAAACAGAGGAGTTCCTCTCTCATCTCTGTTCTGAACAGAGAAGAGGTGGAGAAGAGAGAGGAACCTCTCCTTTCATATCATTATTAGGGTTAGGGTTAAGGTTGGGTTCTGCACCCAAATACAGAAGAGATGGGGTGGAGAGAGAGATGGAGTGTGGGTATAGTCAACTTTTTTTCCCCTATAGATGTTCCTAAAGAAATAGACATCCACAGTAAGAGATGGTGTGGGGAGAGAGATGGAGTGTTAGAGCATCTCCAACCCTATTATCTTGTTTTGTGTTGTGAATCCTATGTGGTATGAAGCACAAGACAATATCTTTCCTATGTGGCAAGATGATATTTACACAAGACAATGAGATAAAAATGTGTTCTCCAATGCAAAAGTTTGAGAAGACAATAAAATTACTTTTTTTTCAACTTCTAAGACAACTTTTTCACTTCTTTCTTTTTTATATATATATTTTTATTCATAATTGATGATGTGGACATAAAGTCATTGTGAAGTGCATTGTCTAGATCTAGACAACCAACTTCACATTCTCCTTGCCATGTCATTGCCCTGTCAACTTCACAATTTATTTCACATTTGCATTGGAGAAGTACTTTTGAAAAAAATGCTTGTCATTCCTATGTGGCAACCATTTTTTTCAAACTCACAATAGGGTTGGAGATGCTCTTAGACTAGTCAAAAAAAAATTCGGTAGCTGTTCCTACACCCTATACATTGAATAGGACCCATCACATCCATAGCTAAAAATGCATAAACATTGTTTACTGAACAGACCCATCACATTCACATCTGTTCCTAAAGAGACGCATAAAATATAGTATATAAAATCACAGGACCCATTGAACAGGACCCATAGTAGGAGTAAGACCCATCTTTTAATATCAAATATCAATATATTATTGTATGTAAAAAAAACTTATAAGTGTAATACTTGTTGGATATATTTGTCTTTAGTTTCAAAATTCTGTAAACAAAATAAACCAAAATTAGAAGTTACCGGCCTCCGAAAAAGTCGCGCACGTAGCACTGTCATAAGAGTTTATTCGGATCTGTATAGACATTGTTCGAATGCTCCTAGTGGTAAAACCCCCGCTCTACTGGTATCTCGTCATCGCACACAACTCGGGGAGATTGACCCGAACTTAACTTTGTCCAGAAAATAGAACAAAATATAGAAGAGTGTTTAGGGTAAGAAAGAGACATGATCATTTGATCATTTTTTTCTCATATCAATTCATTCTCCAAAGGAAAAAATGTATGGAAGATATATAGAACTATGACCCATCCCATATAATTAAAAGGTTTTAATGAGACATTAAGAGCCATAAAATAGTAGATGAATGGTGTGATGAATATGAATCAATAGGAAGTTAATAGAATTTAACACCCAAATAAAATAATCCATATATTAGAAAATAATTGTATTTGAAAATTAGTTTTTTCATAATAATAACAACAATCCCCCCCCCCCCCAAAAAAAAAAAAAATCAAGTTTCTAAAAACAAAACAAAGATAACAATATTCAAAATAATCAAAGTACAAATTTTCTAGACAAGTGAATACTATGCATAGATGAGATAGACTACAGCCTTGAATCTCACGTAGTGACCATTATCATTGTCTGAAGAAGTACTTAATGGACTATGCCTTGAATCAGACTTCTTGAACCAGATTCAGAAAATAACACACGTAGTACGCTAGAGGTTCTTGGGTCTATCGGGTGGCGCATTTGATTGGCCATGCGCACTTTTTCATATTCGTGAGAGTTGTCTAGGATCGCCCGGTCATATAGTCGCGGCCTTCACGACCTCGCACATAGGTAAATCCTCAAAGGGTTGGTGATTGGAGTCGACCCTACATAATCATGCTTGGACCTATTAAGAGCTTTAAAAACTCATCCTAATCAAATCACACCGGAACACTGTCACCATAGGGATGGGGCATCCATGTACAACATTGTGCAGCCTCTTGGACATTTATTTAAGAGAATTTAATCTCAGGGTCAATGTTCCATAATAGTCACCTAGTCCAGGTTATTTCTACCCATTGAACTGATTTCTTGGGATCTCCAGTCAAACTCGGTTGAGTTGCTACTGCTGGTGACTAACTTATGGGCTTAACCCTACCCTCCTCGATGATTCTAGGATTACTTTCCTAGATAAACTCTTCGTCAAGAGTAAACAGACTCTTCGTCAAGAGATCTGTAAAGTGCTTTATGACTTTTATAGTCAAAAACCACATTTTTGTCTTTTAGGCTCTTTTAATGTCTTGAAATGCAGCTACAAGTACCTGTTCATCTTAGCATTCACAAGATCATGATTTAGCAGTTCTTTAGCATAATTTATAAAAATGACAGGTACATAAATATGTATATCATGTATATGTATAATAAGATGCTTAATCTATTCAATACTTCATGAAATCATAGCAAGAATAAAATTTAGAACTAGATCTATTTGATATATACATAGTAAGATATCTGATCCATTCAGCTTTAGTACAAGCTATGCTTAAATGTACAATTTCAAATTCTTTGATACTTCTAACTATGATAGTTTGTCACATGGACCTATCAACTTATGAGTATCAAAGTTGTTCTACAGATGAAATCTTACACTGGATCTTAGTGATCTTTAGTGTTTTTATATCCGAAAAAAAAAAATCATATAATGACATAGAAAATATTAAAAATCTGTGAAACCAATTGTAGTCTATTTCTTTAGAAACTTTTGGTTTGACTAAGCCAGATGTTTGGATTACTTCTAAATCATACTCTGTGTCATCAGAATCCATTTAACAAAATGTGTGATTCCACTAATTGTTGATATAAGCCTAAGGATAGTGAGTCAAAAATTATCCGACTCTATCACCTCTTAAAGTAAGACACAGTATCTTTCAGTCATGGCTCTAAAGATTTATCTCTATAAGCCATGCTTGCAAAAATGGCAGTCTAAAGTACTAGAATAATAGTTTAAGTGATTTGCTAATCAACCTTAAGAAATATGTAGTCATCAAGTATTGATTAACTTGAGTTAGCTGTAGGGGCCGGTTCTCAGCTAGCGGAGGTCCACAAGGGGACGATTAAGTACCGTGTCACTTAGGGCTATTTACGACCGGTTGACAGAAGGACCCTTTTGACTTGTACCCAAAATAATCTCAACTTTTCAAACTTTAGATTTAAAGAAATTTGCAATTTTACTAACTATTTTATTGTGAATAAATTGTTTGAATGAAACAAAAGAATTATAGTGTCACGAAATATAAACAAAAACAAATTTTGTCTAAATACTGTGACATAATAATATTGTAATTTTTTTCTGACTAAAAATTATAATATTGTGATAATATAGTCATTCAAGATTCAAACATATAAACCGATCAAGGAAAGAATATTATCCATTATCACCATATTCTATATACAGAAATAAATAATGATGGCTCACATAATTCATATATTTGTCCAACTAAACTTAGTAGTCAAAATGAATAGAATATGCGAATTGTAAATGTGAAAAATTACATTTCCACATGCTTGGAGCAATTTTGGACTTCTTGATTTCGGCTTAGTAATAGCACTTCAGAATAAATGTCATTTTGTATAATCTTACCGACATCCAATTTTGTCTAAGAATTTGAAAAATTAAAATTTTTATACACATCAAATAAAGCGAATAACGTTATATTACTTACCTTGCGCCTTAGCATATTTGTTCCTTTTCTAACATGTCGTAACTTCTAATGCTTCTGACTTGAAAAAATAACATTACAAAGATCATATCCGAAAAGGATTACAAATCCTAACAATTTGGTTATCAATAAATGTTATTTTGCATATTAAAAAATAATATAATTTTAACCGATGCACAACTTGTTCATTCTTACACACCAATATATATTGTTTAACATTAAAATAATTTAACAATATTTTTATGGTAAATATGAAAACAAGAATTATAAAAATGCTATCAGTATGCCCAAATCTGACATATATTTTAGTTGCATAATATAGTGAAAGAAAATATTTTGACAATACTATAGAAGCATGTAACAATTTTTTCCATAAATTAAACATTACATATAAATAACCACATAACAATATATTTATATTTAGACGATTTAGCAAAAATTTATTCTAGATGCCAAAATCCATAATTAATATTGAACGATGTAAAATTTGTTAATACCTAGTTTTGTATCTTGACATGATAAAATTCTGTCATTATCCATGGCAGCGGACTACTTAACTGGTTGTTAATAATATTAAATTAAAAAAATTTCTCACGATGCATCATGAATAGAAAATATGGAATTAGAATAGATGTTATGATCTTTGCACTATCCAAATGATATGCAAAGGTAACGAAACACTAACTAAAGCAACATGGATTTCTTACTCCATGTGCCTTATTATATGTTACATCATAAAAAATTACAGGTGTTAGAGTATGTGTTAAACAATAATTTGTTATATACGTTAGAAGAATTATTAGCAACCAAAATTGTGTATATGAACAATACTCTAAGTAGAATCGTTAAACAATATACACAATTAAATCATATGCTAAAATAAATATATCTCACATACATTATCCATGTAATATTTCTAATCTATTTGAGAAATATTTAAAATATTTTATAGAACAAATTTGGGCATATGAATTTAGGTTTTTCTAAAACTTCTTTGTTATGTCAAATGCCTTTGTATATTCTACTTATACAGAAGCAAAATTCTATTTGTTGTAATTTCATATAGCAAATTTTATCAAAATAATTTATCGATGTATGCTACATATTGTTACCAATCAAATAAAATAGTAGAAAGGCTAAATGCTACAGAGTTAGAACTGACAATATTCTCAAGATGTTACAATTGGCTCAAGATATTCCAATGAACATGAAAGTGAACTTTATTCATCCATACATGCTGCATATTATTCCTAATTGGAATAGAGTTCGTTCTGTGCTAACAAATATAAGGATGATGGTATAGAATATTTTGTGCTAACATTGTATAAAGAATGGAAAGCTATTCTAGATGATATGAAACATAATTTCTAATTTCTATTACCAATATTATGAACGAAATCGAAAAATTCACTAGAAATTATTTATGATTCCAACCATTACGGACTGAAGGAATAAAGAGCTTGAGTTATTGTCAGGACATAAATATTCTCAAAATTATTCATTCTATCCATATATCAAAAAACATGAAAGATCTTATTAATCAAACTTGAAATATATTGTACTTTAAAAATGAAAAAAAAAGGAGAAGCAACTGTTGTGTCATTTCGATGCACATGTCTCTATTGGACGAATTCAAATTTTATTAACGGATGACACACAAAAAAAAAATCTCACTAAACAAAAACATATACATGAATATTATGAATAGCTCGTTAAGTAAACAGTGTGTGTGTGTATATATATATATATATATATATATATATATATATATATATATATATATATATTAGTCGTAGTATTTTGTTGACAAAATGTTCTTGTATACTATAAGAACATGTAACAACAAATAAGGTCAACAAAAGTTTCTAATAAATATGATACCTCAACAATATTATATTAGAATTTGTATAGTTCATTCATTGGCATCAAAGTTGCCAATTTGTATTAGGACATAATTGCTAACATATGTTTGCAAGTTACAATGTTCCACCAAACTTTAGTTAATTCCATAACCTTAACAATCTCAAAGTAACAAATTCTTTCAAATCCGATCTGTAGTAGTATATTATTTCCAAGGTTCAAAGTATCGATATTGGTATCGGATATTTTGTATGAGTATCGGTATCGGCAGTATCGGCAGTATCGAATTAGAGTATCGAATTTTTTGGTATCGACAGTATCGGCAAAAATAAAATAATTATTAATAAATATACAAATAAAATATATACTATAATAAATAATACATTTATATATATAAAGTTAGACCATAATATATATATATATATATATATATATATATATATATATATATATATATATATATATAAAATAATAATAAGAGCTACTTTAATGCACATAAGCAAAAAAACAGTTTACTTTAATGCACAGAAAAAAACAACAAAAAAAACAAGAGGAAAAAAAGAGCGAGCATAAGGCACGTTTGGAAAACCATCAATTTCTTTAATGCACAGCTACGTGACAGCTACTTTTTGTTTAATGCTACTTTTTCCTATAGACAGCTACTTTTTCTATGCACAGTAGCACAGTCCCTTGGGAAACCATCAAAGACTATGCACATTACTTTGTCTTTAATGCTATTAAAGAGCAGCAGTTCCTTGGGAAAGCATAAAGGCTATACACATTACTTTTTTTAATAGCATTTAATGCTATTAAATAGCTGCTCAAAGGCTCTCAGTCCAAACTCTTCCCAAAAAAAAGGGAAAAGAGGGACGAGATGAAGATGAAAAGGGGAAAAAAAAGACTCTCAGTCCGACGGCTCGGGATGGTTGTGGCATGCAGCGGCGACCGGGAGGGCGGGTGGTGGCTAGCAGCAGCGACCGGGAGGGCAGGTGGTGACGAGCAGCGGCAACCGGGGCTCGCTAAATTTGACGACGGTGGAGGCGGTGTTGACGATTACGAAAGGGGAGGCGGCGGTGGCGACTACGAAAGGGGATGCGGTTGGGTTCGAAGGAGATGAGCCAACTAAAACTTTGATGCTTCAGATTTATCTTTTTCTTGCGGGTGTTTTTTTATTCTTGAATTTCTATGATTTTCGATTCTGATTTTCTGCTTAGATTCGTCATCTTCTTTTTTTAGAAACATTTGATGCTAAAAATCGGTTTGTATTGGTTCGTATCGGATACATATCGGCCGATACGGACCGATACAATAATTTTTCACCATGTATCGGCCGATACCGATTTTTTCTTAGAGTATCGGATCGGACACGCCCAAATCCGATCCAATCCGGCCGATACGTATCGGTATCGGTCGATACTTTGAACCTTGATTATTTCATACAGAAATAAATAAACATTAAAAAAAAGTAAATCACAAAATTCACATTAGAGTTAATATTCCCTGGCATAAAGGGAATAGACTTTTCCATGACACAAATGGAATATGAAGAGCCTTGTATTCTCTTCAAACCCTTTCAACACAAAATTAAGCATAAAATTCTCTCATGAGAAACCTGGTATTAGGACGACAAGGATCACATTTGGAATCTAACGTTTTCAGTTAGAAGACATTAGTTAGAATTGTGTTCTAAGAACGGAACAAAATATATAATTCATCTCTAAATGTTCAATCATATAGAACATATTAGTATATACATAATTAAGTAAGCAATAACGAACAAAATTTTCGGAATAAGTTCTTCTCAAAGATATAGCATAAAGTTGTTTAGGGATTAAAGCCTACAACATGTTAACAATAAACATTATATTCTTGTGAAGAGTACAATAAATGCCATATAGAAATCTTTATATTAAAAATATATATATAAACAACGATTTGTTGTAGAGGCTAACATACAGTTATATTGTCAAATAACATGAAAAAGATTGAGTAATCCTATGATATAGAATAACATATACAAAAAAATGTTACTGAATAAATTCTATGCATGTGAAATGTCATGTGTCAAACTTTGTTTAAACAGAACATGCAAAATAAACACCGGATAAACTCTTACATTGTTGGATATATTTGCTTTATCTTCAAAATTCTATAAACAAAATAAACCAAAATTAGAAGTTACCGGCCTCCGGGAAAGTCGCGCACGTAGCACTACCCTAAGTATTCGGGTCTATGTGCAGACTTAGTCCGAATGCTCATAGTGGTAAAACCTCCGATCTACCGGTATTCCGTCGTCGCACACAACTCGAGGAGATTAACCCGAACTTAGCTTTGCCCAGAAAATAGAACAAAATATAGAGGAGTGTTTAAGGTAAGAAAAAGAAAAAGAGACATGATCATTTGATCTTTTTTTCTCATATCAATTCATTCTCCAAAGGAAAAAATGTATGGAACATATATAGAGCCATGACTCATCCCATATAATTAAAAGGTTTTCAATAAGACATTAAGAGCCATAAAATAGTAGATGAATGGTGTAATGAATATGAATCAATATGAAGTTAATAGGATTTAACACCCAAATAAAATAATCCACTTATTAGAAAATAATTGTATTTGAAAATTGATTTTTTCATAATAATAACAACAATATTATAAACTATTTTTTATTATCGTATGTACTTAAATAATGCATAAACATCACAGGACCCGTTGAACTGGACCCATCGTAGGAGTAAGATCCATCTTTTAATATCAAATATCATTTTATTATTGTATGTAAAAAAAACTTATAAGTGTAATAATATTATAAACTATTTTTTATTATCATATGTACTTAAATAATGCATAAACATGTAAACTATTCTTTTTCTATTTTTTTTAAATCTATTAATAATTATTTAATATTGCTGATACCGAAAAATCCGATACTCCGATCCGATACCGCTGATACTGCCGATACTGATACTTATACGAAATGTCCGATACCGATACCGATACTTTGAACCTTGCTTTTTAATCAATAAAAATTTTCTTTAAGTTCTGACATTTGTTCTCTCGTTTTCCTGGTCGTAGACTCGACTGTTTCGTAAATTCGGAAGCCCTCACTTGAGGTTTTCAAGCAACCTTCATGCGGAACCCTCACAAGGTTATCCGTCGGAGTTTTCGTGACACCGTTTCGCTCTCACCAAGCAACAATGATCCAGTTATCGTCATCATCGATCGACTTGGCCATTGCCAAGCACGAAGGTAAGCCCGTTCCGCTATCACGCTACATCATTTTTTAAGTAAGCTTCCAAGCTAAAATTTCAAAAAAAAACCCTTCTGAACCCAAATATTTGGTACGCCAAACCCAATATTTACTTCCCAGCAAATGATGTCATGTATCCTTCTTTTCTAAAAAATTTAAAAAAATATATGACATTAATACGCCTTTGTGTTGGGCGTTTTATGCCTAGGATGTGCCCATGGGTTCAGCGTTTCAAGTCCGAAAACTCAATTTCTTGTTTTGTTATTTACCTTTTTTTAAAACTAGCAAAAAAAAAAACCTCATTTAAAGGATGTTTTTATGGCAGGATACGCCCTTCCAATGGGTGTATCATTTGATTCTTTTTCTTTCTTTCTATCCAGTTAAAACATCCTTCCAATTGACGTTTTTGTTCTCTTCCTATAAATCTTAGAAACTTTGTTCTGTTGACAACATTTCAGCAAACTTCAATGCTTTGTACGAAATTTTCAATTCACAAAACAAGGTACAATATTATTCAGAAAACTTTATACACATGGACATATTTTTGAAAAATTACAAAGGAGGGAAGGAGTTTGGGAGAATTGCAAAGGAGGAAAAGACAGTTTTACAGAGGCAACCTATGCTAATTGAATATTGTAACTAGGGGTACATTTTCCCACATATGGTGCACAGTCATGGATATGACACTACACGATAAGGACATGGCACCTATTTTTGCGTCCAAGTGTATTTTGGAGTGTCCGAGTCATGTCCAATAAGTACCCAACATGAGATGCCCACATTTTTTGAGTGTCCGTGCTTCCTAGTTCCCATGAAGTTGATGCAGTCATACCCTTAGTAGAGGTGAAAGGGGAAAAGTCAAAGATTGCATAAAACCCAAAAGGTATAGGGAAAAAACAATAGCTCTAACATATGCATAATCAAGTTCTGGGTTTCAGATGTTCCCTATTCTTAAATTGTCTCAAGAAATAAGACCATAGAAGTTCATCTATATTAGTTAAAATCCCTCAGCCATATTGATATATATTCCAATGTGGCCCCATATGAAAATGGCTATGTTATGGTCTCGGAGCTGGATTCACACATCGGTATAATTTTTTTTAAATTCGGCTAAAAGTGTCCGTTTGAGAAGACTGGAACCTGGATTGCTCTGATACCAAGTTAAAAGTCTTTGTCAGCTAAAAGTGTTTCTGGATTGCTCTGATACCAAGTTAAAGTCTTTATCGCTGTGAGAACCAAAATTGTGGTGTGAAAGTTGAGAGTAACAATTATAATTATTCCAATCGTATCTAATTGTAGCCAACAATTTGTTAAAAATGAATAAAAACCTTTTTTTATTGAAAGAAGAACATTTGAAGAATAAAATACAAATTAACAAATCAGAAAGAAACACGTTTAAAGAATAAAGACCAAACTAACAAACCAAAAAGAAATAAATTGGATAGAAAGAACACCTCCAACAGAGTTCAAATCCACACTTCCCAGGAGCTGCTCCTTCCACCTCCTCAAACTCTCATCATCCTACACAAAAATGAACATAAAAAATTAAACAAAAGACATAATAATAATAATAATAATAATAATAATAATAATAATAATAATAAAACCTTGTCCTTCTCTAGCTGGTCCTTGAGGCTGACCTGAGGCCCCAAGTCAATCGCTTTCCCTTCTTCCTCCTCATGCTCAACCTCAACTCCGAACAGAGAGGCCTCACTCATTGTCTTACTGATGACAGTCCTCTCCCCCTCTTCCACCACCAAGACTCCATTTTTATCACGCCCCTCCTTGGAATCTTCCAGGCCCATGTCCTTGGCACTGGTGGAAGGAGCTCCAACTGCTAGAGACACGGACATGGCAGGCCCAGCACATGAAAAAACCCCACCAGTGCCTGCCAAGGAAGAAGAGGCCCAAAAGGAGAGAGCTTTCTTGAAGCCAAGGGACCAGAACAGCAAAAAACCAAGATATGGAACACCTGGCGAAGGAGAAGCCAGAAAGGAAAAACACACCAAGAGGAGAAGAAGAAGAAAAAAAAAGAAGGAAGGAGCTTTGTGGCAATAAAGAATATGTGGGACTATTTTAGAGAGAGGAAGAGAGGTGGGAAGAACATGAGAGTAACTATGAGAGAGAGAGAGAGAGAGAGAGAGAGACCAGTTCTGGAAGTTTTTATCAGTTTATGGGTGAGCATTTGCATTTGCTATAAACTATAAATTTGGGTTTTGAAAGGATTATATTAAGGTTAAATTTTATATAAATACCATGAACTTTTTTTTTCAACTTATTACTTTAGGGTCTGCTTGGTAACGGTATTTTCATCGGTTTTGGGATGTTTTTGAACGGATCATTTATGAAAACCCCTGCTTGTTAATTTTTTTGAGGCACCGATTTTGGTCGGCTCAAAAACCCCCCAAAATCGATGTAATGTATTTTTGGGTGGCTTTATAAACACCCCAAATCGGTGGGTTTTGAGCGGCTCTATTTTTTTATTCCATTTATATCCTCACAAAAATATATATAATTATAACTACAGATACCCTTCCCTATTTAACTTATTCGTGTAAAAAACTTTCAGAACCGCTCGTTAGTGAATTACCAAGCATGCATTGGACTGGTTTAAAAGCCGCTACTTAAAAACCATCCAAAACCGGACCCCTGATAACCGCTCATAACCGGTACTCTAAAAACACCTCATAACCGCTATCCCGATAATTGCCAAGCAGACCCTTAGGCTTTTTCTAAGGACACCACACAAATTACTAGGAGTTATCCCAAAAATATTCAAAAATATTACAAGTTTGCCATCAATTTTTTTTACTTGGGGCTAGCCCAAAGAATGGTATAAATACCAACTTCATTTCATTTCCTCTCTTCCTCTTCCTCTACTCTTTCTCCCTCTACTCTTTTCTTCTCCTCCTCCACATTTTTAGGTCATAAAATTCTAAACCCTAGTCCAAATTTTTCTCCAAATTTTTCTAGAATAGCACCTTGACATCAATGGGCTAGAAGTAAATGAAGAGAAAATAGCCAATCACAATTCCAACAAAGATTTCAACTCCGAATCCAACAAAACCCAGCACAGAGCTAAACAAACCCATCTCCTCCATTGCCGCCTCTCCAAGAATCAAAAGAAAATCACCACCACAACAACAAGAAAATAAAATACTAATTTTTCACCCAAAGAAAATAATAGTTATTTTGGGAAACTTAAAAGTGCTAAAACGGAGGTCCAAACATCATTTTTTTGCGATTCTAAAATTTCGGAAGGCCGTCTAACGGAAAAAACGGTTAATCTCGGGCTCCTCGAAGATACGGTCATTTTGCGACAAATCGGGCCTCGTTTCGACCTCCCAGTCAAAAGTTATGGCCCTTCAAAGTTTCAACTAACCATAAAATGCAGGAGAATGGTTATTCTCCGTGTTAGAACACAAAGAATGTTAATTTCGCATGAGGGTGGCCATTCTCCGTGTTAGAACGTAGGAGAATGGTCATTCTCCGTGTAATTTAGGACTGGCAGGGGGATGACAGTCCTATTTGTAAGTCTCTGTGATAAGAGTTTTGAAACTCTCTATCACAGAGAGTTTCAATTAGGACTGCCACCCCTCTGGCAGTCCTATACAAAATGAGGCCTGTCAGGGTGCTGGCAGTCGTAATTGAAACTTGCTGTTACAACAAGTTTCAATTAGGACTGCCAGCACCCTGACAGTCCTACACTTAAGTAGGACTGCCAGGGTGCTGGCAGTCCTATTTATAAGTCTCTGTGACAGAGTTTCAGTTTGAGAAGCTCATCACAGAATTTTATAAATAGGACTGCCACCCCCCTGACAGTCCTACACTTATGTAGGACTGTCAGGGTACTGGCAGTCCTACTTAAGTGTAGGACTGCCAGGGGGGTGGCAGTCCTATTTGTAAAACTCTGTGACAGAGAGTTTCAGTTTTTCTTAAGGACTGCCATGTTCCTGGCAGTCCATCGTTCTTTCAGGACTGCAGAAGAGATGGCAGTCTTGTTTTATAAAAGGACTGTCAGGCTTCCTGCAGTCATGTTTCATAATAGGACTGCCTGGAACATGACAGTCCACTTTGGCAGTAGGACTGCCCGTTCTTCGGCAGTCCTCAGAGATGACGCCTACGAGCAGCAGTCGAACGGCCATATCGTGTTCTAGGGTTAGGTTTAAACGAAAAAACTGAGATTTTCTGAGTTCGAAAAATACTTTGACAAACAAAAAATTGTTCTAACCTAATTTATCATAAGAAGTGTAGAAAAAAACTAGGGTTAGGAGTTTGGATTGGAGTTGGAGAGAATGAGAGTAGGGTTTTGGAGAGGAGAGTTTTGGAGAGAGAAAATTTTTATGAAAATGAAATGAAAGGGAGGATTTGGGTGGGGGGGTGGGGGGGTGGGATAGCCCCAAGTAATTTTCGGGACGTCCCCAGTAAAAGTTCCTCAAACCTGGACTGTCCCCTAGTAAGTGATAGCCCCTAGTAATTTGTGTGGTGCCCTTAGAAAAAGCCTTACTTTAACATTATCAACTTTCTGGATTTTAGAACCATTATCACGACATATCTCCATCAAAAACGTTAGTTATGTTATATTTTTAATGCTAAATTATTTTAATGATATTTCAACTATAAGTATTCTATAGTTTTTGACATTTTAATATTTTAATATTCAATTTTGGCATCCCTAATTTATAAATTACTAATATATATGAACGTGTCTTGCACGTATTTTATGATACTTAGAAAAAAAATAAATAACATGTTCAATAATTTTTCTTCTTTTATTATAGGTATACATAACTACCAATATTTAATTTAATGGAACAATTTTAGTTAATAAACATAGATGATGATATTTTTGGAACAAATTTTTTTAAAGTGAAGTCTACTTTTCTCATTATATAGTAGTATTATATAACTACTCATATTTAATTTAATGAATAGTTTTAATTAATAAACATAGATTATGGTATTTTTGGAAAAAAAAACTTTCAAGGTGAAGCATGTTTTTTCTCATTATATAGTACTATAAATTCTTTTGTACCATATTTTGTTAATTATGAAGTACATTAAAACTACTTTAAAAGTATATATTATAGTACAAAAGTGTAATTTAAATACTTGTATTGTCACATAGTTTTTGAAATGGTCCCGTTGTTCTTCAAAATTGACTAAATATTCTTCAAAAGAGCAATTTATAAATTATGGTGTCAAAATCGAATAGTAAAAATTTAAGGTACCAAAATGTAACGTTGTATATATTCATTATAAAAATTATAAATTCCACTAGTTTTTTGTTTGATTTATAATATATTAGTCAATTTATATACCTCGTCCTCTAAGTCCAACAGATCTCAATCGCCCTATTTATCTTTGAAATGTCTATGTATGACTTAAAAGTACTTGATAGAAGGAAATATTATTTTTCCATTTAAACGAAAGAAAAGAAGGGAATTGTCCTTCTTATGTTTGTCAATCTTAGGAAGTAGTACTGATGCACTCCAACTAGCGAATAAATTTTGTATTTAGTATAATGTTTGATTGGAATATATTTTGAGCGATCGAGTATTTTTCTATTATTGAGCATATTTTCTAATCTTTGAAGTCAATATATCGCATAAAACACAAAACATAAAACAAATATAGGATCTTAAAAATAAACACTATAAGAAAAATATTTTTTTATGACGGATAAAAACCGTCATATATGACAATTTATGACAATTTTTTTGAAGCAGGCAACCGTCATGAACACGGATGTTATAAAAGTTTAGAAAAACCGTTATATATGATATACACTTATATGACATTTTTTTAATAAAACACGAGATAATTAAGTCAATTATATATAACACTAAATTTGAAAACGATATTAATATTATTATTATATATAACATATCTGTCCGAAAGCGTTATGACTCAGATAAATATACATAATGCTTGCTAAAATGATCTGGTTCTGAAACTATTCATAAAACGTACATGAAACGTTATAAAAAAGAACTTATACATAAACTTTCTAACGTCCCTTTCTGGTTATTCACACACATATATATCACCTGTCAATGCTTATAATTCAATGCATTATAAAAAGCATATTAATTTTTTGAGACAACAGAAATATGAAATTTAACTAACATTTAAAATATTTCATTAAAAATATCCAAATATCACACCATGTTAATTACATTTCAAAATATATCACCTTTTTTCAACTTTTGTTTCACCAACATATCACCATTACATTTCAAAATCCAAAAATATATACATCTTTTCCTTTTAGGACAACCGACCTCAAAACATTGAAACATTCACCAACACCAAATAGTGACATCTCTTCAAAAGCCAACATTGCATATCCCTTCAAAAGTCAACAATGTACCCTACAAATAAAGGTAGTACAAACAAAATTATTGATTTTTTCAAACAAATAAGAAGACAAACTTCAGAAAACCTCTCTATAGATACCTGTCAAATTGTACATTGGCTGCACACATACACATTTCCCACAAAATGAACCTCTGCAGATATACATCAGAAAATTGTTATCGTATAAGGATTACTGCCTACAAATGCAAGGTACGTACCAATGATCCAATACACCAAAGCACAGATTCAGGAATATGCCTCGCCATCATAGGAGGTAGCTAAAGATTCACTCAGAAATTCCATCAAAAATAAAAAAGCAATGACTGAATGAATGAAGAGATCTCCATCAGAATAACAAAGCAATGACTGAATGAATAAAGAGAGATTCAATCAGAATGAATAAATAGAGATTCCTATAACCCTTGTGACTGATACAACCTATTTAAATCCTTCCTAATTACATAACTGCTACACTAGCAGTTTAGATTGCCCGAACATGACCCTCAATTTCCAAAATATCTTGCACTTACCCGATACACCAAAGCACAAGCTAAAAGAAAGAATACTGATAAGAGGCTCAGATCGACAAATGGCTCGAAGAACATGCCTCGCCATCACAGTAGAGATTCACTCAATGAGAATTTTCATTGTTGTCATTATCCCATATTGATAAAAAAAAAAGAATGAATGAATGAATAAAGAGAGATTCCATCGGAATATAAATATTTCCAAATCACGTACATCTCACCAAATTGGCTGCAGCTGAGCCACCACGCCATCAAAAGAGAGGAAAAAGAAAGTCAAACATTATTCTTAAATGAAAATTAGCAATCTGATAAGGATCATCATCGCCTCTGATAAAGAAAGCCAAACCTTATTATGAAGAATGTATGTATCAGAAGATACTGTGATGATCTTCTACAGGTCCAAGTTAATTGGTTACATTCTCAGACATTGAGAAGTAAAGTAAGAGGCCGGCCAGCCAGGCAAGGAAAAAAAAAAGAGGTTGGTATCACATCATATAACAGAATAAAGCACAAGTATAGAGGCCAACCATGCAAGGACATCAAGCATTTTATATGTAGAAAAAAATTGTGATGATAATAAGAATTCCAGCTAGTCAAGGACAAAAAGCATTATAAGATAACACAAGTATATACTGAAATATCCGTAGCGAGCATCATACAATCAAAGAAATTATCTCAGCACTTACATTTTCTATGTTCGACAATGAATTCGATAAGTTCAGTCCGAGCTTCATCTACTTCATCCTTTGTGTACATCCATTTGGCAGACAACTTTTTCAACTAAACGATTAGAATAAAAAAACTTTTTCAACTTTTTCAACTACTTCATCCTTTGTGTATATCGATTTGGCAGACATAGAAGAGCCTCCATAAGCTCCCTCATAACTTTCATAACGAAATATCCAAATTCCACCCACTACAAGTTGGTCAAGTTGACATACGTCATGGAATCGATCAATGCCCAAGTTCAAGTGTATTCCAGACCTCTCATGATCTAAATACTTATAGATTAGGGTATTGGTCAAAATATTCACTTGGGATATTTTGCATGAAGAAAAGAACATGGTGTATGTATCATGTCTTTATCCTTATCCGTGTCTGTATTCATGCAATGTAGGTGATTTCCTATATTTAACTTGTTTGAAAATGCCAATATCTTGTAGCCATATCTTCCCTGTATCATGTAGCCATAATATATGCCCGGCCCAATATGATAGGAGAGAGTAGTAGCATATATGAGTACTAGGTGAAAGTTATAAGAATTTTTGATAAAATGCCAATCCTGCTACCTGTTTAATCTGAACCTGGTAGTGAATCAATCTTTATCAGGCTACAAACAAAATTCTCGGGTCAACCAAAAATCAAACTCAACTTCACATGGGACCAAATATGGACCAATAACTAAAACTATAGAAAATCAGGTTGATACTTCATACCTAGTCTTACTCCGCCAGATAGCAGGTGTAAATGCAACAATCTAAGATTACTTTTGGTGAAATACAGGTTCTGTTACCTGGATGAACCAAAGCAGACATACATGCAATGGAACGAGATTAATGTTGGTGAAATAGAAAAGAAGTTATCAACTTCTTAATGTTGGTAAATGCAATGTAAGTTCTAGCAAGTTCACCTTTGTCAAAAAAATGTGATAACTCTATAACTACCTGTGGCAAATCGTAAGTTGTCAATTAAAAGGCAGTTGGCTTTATAAGTTCCTAAATTCCACATCCAAATGGATCAAAAGGAATAGAAATTTACAGAGGAAAACAGAGCTTTATGAGAGTTACTCATAAAACCACATTTTGACATATTCCCTATTATCCACTACAAGAATTAAGATGACTAATTCCCCAAGTTCAAAATTTCAAAGAACCACCAACTAGTGAAACTTTTATTTAACACTATAAAATATATCACATAGCTTCCTTCAGTCTTAACTACAACCTTTGTCTACTCTGTAGAGCTTCAACCTTGGTGTCACGATCCGATCACAAATATAATGGGTCCAGTCGAATCATGCCCAGCCTGCACCGTTGTGAGACGGCGACAGTAACCTGTATCAGACAGTTAAACACAACAGGCAAATATCTAACGGAAATAAAACACTTTATTAAACTGAAACTGGTCTGGAATGGAAATAACAAGACTACAATATCACAATTCATTTATTACAATTGTTCTGATAAAACAAAGAAAAGAAAGAAACTATGCCAACATCTATGGTTCTGGGTTCCTGGTTCTGGTTTAGTTAAATCTGCAGGACCCAAGTCAGGCCCGTAGAAAGAACAGTAAGCTAGCTCCTCCTCATCGCAATCACCTAAAAATATTGAGTCTCCAGTCAGGAGTGAACAAGAAACATATTTCTTCCACATCTAGCATTTCTAAATTAACAATAAATGAAAATGCGAGATAGTTTAAGAAACTTTATATATTTTTGTAAATAATAGTAAAAGACAACAAGCAATATGGTCTCAATGTCAAATATGATGTAATGCTAAGCTAGTGTTTTGAGTATATAACAGGGCATGTGACCGGCTGGGATAGAGGCAATATGTATACTAATGTTTCGGCCGAAACGAATAGCATACGGTACGGCTCAACCCCCTGTGTGGTAGAGGTTAGCGCGAGAGAGACAAGCGAGAATTTTGGCTTTAGTCACAGACGTTATACTACTCCCCCAAGCAATCCTCGAGCCAATGAGTAAATGAGTCACTATAACAATCCAGCAATCCATCAATCGATATAGAGTCCGAAAGGGATCCACGGTGAATCAGTGTCACTATACTATATGAAATAAACTGATGCATACATTTAATTATTAAAGTAAAAACACATACATGGAATAGATATGAAATTTGCCTTAGACGGTTCCTCGGCGTGGGCAGCAACAAGTGGGTAACTGCTAAGGTTTTAGGGAACAGAACCTATAAGATCATAGTACCAGATTTTAGTAACTAGAACTACGCTTAGTCTAAAGAACAACACTAAAGGCTAAGTTTGGTAGGTTGGAAAAACCTATTTGGAAAATAATTATATTTTTACACTACAAAAAAAAGCTAAATAGCGACTGAAATTTCAGTCGCTAAAATAGACATTTCAGTCGGTAAAACGATTTAGCGACTAACCGGCGACTACAATTTTTCGTCGCTAAAAGCAACGTCGCTGTTCAATTTTAGTCGCTAGTTCGTCGCTACCGCGACTAACTTTTGACTAAAATAGCGACTAAAAATAGCGACTAACTATCGACTAAATATTTAGTCGCTGACACAGCGACGAATTTACGACTACATTGCGATGAACTTACGATTATAATGGTTATAGTTGATATCTAGCGACTGACCTTGTTTAGTCGTTGGTTAGTCGCTTCTATTTTTTTTTCAGTTTTTTTAGTCGCCGGTTAGTCGCTATTCCATCGTTGAATTATTTATTTTTCTCAGATTTGTAGGAATCATGTTGTGCACGTCACAACACATCCTGTAAGAGTAATATAAACAAGTCCACAACACACATAAATACAATACAAATAACTTTTAGCACCACAATAATTATCAATGATATAAACAAAAATAATAACATACACAAAGTACATAAGCATAAAAACTAAGAAATATATATATCATAGTCGTGTCCAATATGTCCAACATCAACCATACACCATCCATACAAAAAGATAAACTAGTACAACAATCACAAAATAATGTCTCTGAAAATCGAACATCATGGTGGTCATCTGCTCCATAGTAAGAACGCCAGTAGGAGTTGCATGTGCAGGATTGGTAGTAGGCTGTGCAGGTCGAAGAGCTCGGAAGTATATCGGCGGTTGCGATGCTAACGACCTGGTACCGTACACGCTACCGCCCTTTCATCACCCAACAACCTGTACCCGCAAGTCATTCCTCTCATAGGGCATACGTGGCGTACTAGTACCAGCCGCTGCCCCTTTCTAATCAGCGGCCTGAGAGGCATGACTCTCCAATTTTTCGTAGGTCTCATGTATAAAAAGGTATCATGAATATATAAAATTACAACCAAACTACATGTTTTCGAAGAATATGAACTTCTATTTGTAAAGATAAAGATGTTGGAAGTTAATAACTGCTACATGTAAGAGATTAGAAATGATAATGAAGAACACTACAAAATACTACTGAAAATGTCCTTATCCACTAAGAATAACCAAATTACAAACCATAACTAAGAGTTTCAAGTTACCAGTTGTTGAGCAAACCTTCCCCTATTAATAATAACCAGATTACAAGCTATAGCATAGATGTACCATTGTAGTGCTGTCAAGTGTCAGCTATGTTGCAGGGACACGGATACGAATGGAAACAGTAAGGACACGGCCACATGCACACGATCGATACCCATTTTGGTGTGTCTAAGTTGTCTCCAATATGTGTCCGACAACAGATGGCCTACATAATTCCTAGACTGACAGAGGTTCAGATGGAGAACCTTGGATGGCCAGATATTACCACCATAATCTTTCATATTTGCATACAAAAATGTATAGTAGTGCCAGTACCCGTATAAATGCAGGACATACCTTAGTACCAAAGTGAAGTCTCTCTGGACACAGACATGTAACCCCATACTTAAGTACAATCCATAAAATCAATTACGTATACATGTACAAGTATAGATTGTCTGTATGTAAGTGAACGCACACACTGCTTACATAATTAGATACTTATACACATTGTACACAGGAACAGGTACCTGTAGTTCACGGGGATACGCCCATGGAAAAATAACAGGGAAGGAGGAGCAGTATAACCAGGCTCAAATGGCTGGAAAGACCAATACAAGGAGAATGAAGGCTAGAATCAGTAAATGTGCATTACATACCTAGGCTATAAACCAATGAATACAAGAAAAAGAAAAAAAACTCACCTGAAGACATCTCACATGTAGTGTCACCCTTCTTATTGCACCATCTCTGGACAAATTTCCAATGAACATACTGCAAAGAGAGAAATTATACGAGGAATATATAAGTCAGTACATCCTCAAGTCACCAAATAGTAAGTAGCATATGCATATTTACCGAGTAACTGTCCAGTAGTAAGTAGCATATGCATATTTACCGAGTAGAGAATTTAACTACATGAGCAGATATACTCATTGGTGTCACAATAAACACACAAACACAATATTTCTCATTTACAAAGTCCAGAAGAAAAAGGAAAAGGGAAACTGGGGTGGCTTTCCCAACCAAGGTGTTTGGATACATGCACAACTTTTACACTTGAACCTCTGTTTTGCGATTCACAACTTTTTCACTTCCAATTTGACACCCTTCTAGTATTTTTGTAGATCAATAACCTGTCCAATAAGTCGAAATATAAAGCAGACAATAATCCAGGGCCAACATTTTATCAGTTATGATATGAAGATAATCACAAATAAAAGGTTGAGAATGATCATCTACCTGTTGCAATTAGAGGGAAATTGTAAAATGTTTAAAGAATATAATTATGTGAGTTGGGTTTCATTTCTATTGTCAATACAGAAAGTGATGTAAACTGTAATTCCCTTACAGAACCCGCTGCTCTAAATAAGAGAAATGAGTAGCTTCAACTATCAACAAATGATCACATGCATTAGTTAGTAACTTGAGAATGATATCTAACTACTATATGCAAATAGAATCAGTACAAGCACAAAGAATGTAACCTAATTAGAACAAGGTATGTATCTATTATAAAAAGAATGAAGTGTTCCTCGGGAAAGATAAGATGAAACTGTTGCCAGTGTTTGGGAAGTTCAATAACAGGCTTTTAGGATTTTATGGAAAGAAAAAGAATTACAATCCTTAAATACACATGTTCATAATTTGTAATTTAATTGACAAGCCTCTAATGTTTTCCTAAGGAAATCTACTATGTAGATCCAATAGTAGATAAATGTGTGTTAGCATGATGGTTGCACGATTAATATTACACAACTGAGAGTATGTCAACCTACAGAACAAATGTTAGAAGAATATAAATATGTAACCCCAAGTATTAAGGGGAAAGACCCTTACTTTCTCCCATATTAAACTATTTCCTAACAACTGGATAACGTTTCAGGTTGTTGCTCATTATTTACAGCATGAAGTACCAATAAGCAGAAATTCAATATTGCAACCATGGAAAATGAAGAAGAATGAGTGCATAGCAGCCAAAGTTTCTGGTGTCAAGTACCTACCCATATGTCTACTTTCTCACTTATAACTTCTTTTCTGTAAAGATCCCACATCTGTGATCATGGAAAATAATCATTCTAAAGAACATATTAATCAGATAATATGACAGCGTTGAATCAACATAGATAGAAAACAATGTTAAACTAATAAAGTTACAGTATTCTTTTATAAACCTCGGGAGCTCTATAAGCAGGGGTTGTATGCTTTCGGATATTGTCTTCTTCAATACCCATCTCTTCTGCCTTGTCAAAGCACTTGTGATTGGTTGAGGTGCTACCGAAGTCGCACACTTTCCAGACTCCATCAGATCCAAGCAAAACATTTTCAGCCTTCAGGTCTCTACAACGAGGATGACTAACTAATGAGAAATTCAGGTCCAAAGCAGTTACAAATTAATGTACTAATTTTCAGTGAAGGGTTAAAACCAGCTCCTCAAGTGTAATAGATTAAGCTTTATATAAAAACCTAGGAATATTTGTTAATTGGGTTCATGATGATTTTGCATTAAATGCAGCATTAAAATATCACTGGTATTTGGAATAAAATTCGCGGACACTAATTCCTAGGATAATAAATCAGTGCTCCACGAACTGTTGAACATATAAATCACAATCTTTTGTAGTTTCAGCTTTTTGTGTCAAAAAGAAAGTTGTAGATTTCACAATACGGGCTTAGATGGTGGATGCAAACTAAGTATACCTGAATATCAGAAATTGATTTTTCTACTTGCAGTTCAAATTTCTTATTCTATTCTTGTAACAAGAAAGCTGAAAATTTTATATGATGTTAGATTAAATGAACGATAAAAACTAAGAAAAACCATATGGATCTGGACATTGCTCAAAGATCATGTTTTATTTCTTTGTACCAATTTTGTTCATGATCAACTAGGAAACAACGACTTCAGAATCTTAAACTGAAATTGCATAACGTTTAGATCATAAAAATGCAATTGAACATGTTATTTAAGTTTAAATAACCTTAACTTGTAGATAAGTAAACAATGGAAGAAATCATGACATATGACTGATGTACCTATGAGCAATGGGTGGTGACTGGAGATGCATTGCAAACACAGCATTGCATACATCTCTAAAAATTAAGAGAACTTGCTTCTCTTCAAAATATCCCGCACCTCTGTTTTCTAGCACGGTAACCAAAGACTTCTCACAGAATTCCATTACAAGTAGTGCTTCCTTCGTCCGACCCATGTCCATAATGGTATGTGCAACAAGAGTGACAATATTATGGTGTCCTTTGAGAAGATTCATGATTTGGATCTCCTTCATGACTAGGTCCAATGACTCACCATCATTACAAATCATGTGCTTCAAAGCATATTGCTTTGATGCATTTAAAGCATCACGTGCAAGATAAACACAAGAAAAAACCCCTTTTGCTACTGCATTTCGAACATGTATCTTTATATTACCAACATCAATTGCTCGTCCTCCTAAGCCAGCTATCTCTTTCTGTCCAAATGGATTGAATTTCCACATGATAGAAATAAGGACAATCTAAAATAATTCACCTGCAAAACTAAAGAAAATATATATTGATACCTTCACTATAATGAAATTCTGTAGAAGGTCCCAAAGATCTCTAATATTAGAAATAAAAAAAGGGATCCACCTTTTGATGTATATTCTAGTAAACATGAAATGCTTTATAACAAGATTTCACAACTTTGGAGAAATTATTTCTGTTTCAGACTTTTAAACCTGCTAACATTTGAATTGACCATACAAACCAATTTCTGATAAGATTTTAAAATGTATGCCTATGTTTCATTATGCATCATGCTTTTTGTATCTATGTATCAAATAATTTGTCTATGCACCATTCTTTTTATCTGCACATTCATAGATCTGTATCATATACTTATCAAAGCATATATGATCAAGCACCCTGTTTTGGTCCTTCTCAAGATCAGCAAGTTGTGAGTATTTTTTTTAAAAATTGTTTAAAGTAGTAGTCCGAGTCACAATAATTTGTATAAAGCCTCACTTATTCTTTGTTTAGAGGTTCCAACATTAGAGGGTCAGTCATATGCTAAGTCAAGCGTCTGCGAACAATTTAGAAAGTGGAGTTTTAGATCATATATCTTGTAATATGCAAAAACAATGCAAACATGTATATTTTATTGGGAGAATCTTGTCGGCTTCGGTGAGTAGTTTTGTGTTTCTGGTGCAGTATTGGAAGTTAAAAATTCTGCCAAGCAGCTTTGAAGGGTGTATGTCAAATGCTAGAATATTGATGCTTTTTTTTAACGAATTTAAGGATTAACTGGTGAACCTTGGGGCATCAACATTATATGTTTAGTTACAAGAACCTCTTTTGACTCCAATTTTTTTGGGATAACGGCATTGTTGTTACCATCTCTTGCTTATCGATTATAGTTATGGATATGGCACAGACTGATGACTAACCTTGATCAATCGAAATAGTAGAGAACTCTCAAGTATTCAACCATATGGTCCATTTTCATGTGAAGAGACTTTGGAGTCGAAGAATAATGACAATGATGATTGGTGTTCTAAAAGGTATCTGCCAAGTCAGATATCTAGGCACCTAGCTTAGGTAGTGTTCTAAAAGGTATCTTAGCCTCCTGCCAAGGCAGATATCAAGGCACCTAGCTTAGGTATTAAGACAACCCTTGAACAGGTTAATATGCAGCCTGCCAAGTCTCTGCCATGAAAATACTTCTGGGAACACAGACATTATATAATTTTCAATTTTCTGAATTCTAAAGAAGAAATATTAAGAAAAATAATATCCTATATTATATGCAGTGCTTAGACTTGCAAGATCTACATCTGGAAGATGTCTTAGGTAGACACTACTAACAAAAACCTATCCAATTTACACACTTAATGGAAGTTGTAGGACTATAATAAAAACCTACTACATTTGCAAAATATCATGGTAATATATGAGAAGTGATCAGGTTTGAAGAATAATTTTCTTTCTTCTCCACAATTGCTCTTTCTTGCCCTCTGTTAAGGTTTACAAGCAGCGGTTTTAGCTGGAAAATTTTGAGAGAGCTTATTATGTATTCCTCAGCTCTCTCTTTCTCTATATAAAAGACAGTCTCTCTCAGTTGAAATTATTGGTTGCACGGTTGAAGCATTATTAACTCTACGAACTAAACAAGCAGTATAAATGTATCCCATCATGAGAAATATGTTGGACTTTCAGAGGAGAGAATAACTAGCGTACTTGGAAACTCAACAATTAATATAATACAAAACTCGAATCCAAGATGATACAAGCTCTTAACACTCAAAAAGAAGAGTTGGGAGTTTGGAAAAATCAGATTTGACATTTTCTTTTCCTTTGCGTGTCCGCGTGCCCCTATCCTACGTGTCCTAGAGTCCAAGTATTGAACCCTATAGAATTTAAGGTTACTGGTAGCCATCTCTAAGCCTAGGGTAATTCAGTTTTGATATGTGACAAAATTCTAAGATTTTGGCAAAATTAAATTTAGCAATTTTGGAACAATAAATGGTTTAACTTCTGAACTTTTAGAAGAATCCAACAAAACCTCCTTTGTATTTGTTGACCGAAAATAGTTTAAATATAGTTTGTAACAACAAGGAACAACCCTCCATAGAATTCAATCAATAATTTCTCCATCGACGGACAACTTCACACCAGTATTCACAACACAAATTATAGTGCATCATAACATGTGAATTTGCAGAAAAATTAATAACAAGAATTCTTATCGACGAGACTCACCTTAGTGTGTCAAGCCAGAGGGTGCAATGCTATGCTCTACTAAAAGAACACAATAAGAGCTGAGGAATACAAAATTAGCAAAATCTATAATTATAAATAAGAGCTGTCAAGGTTTGAGCAACATCAAAGAGAGCTTATGTCTATATATATGTAATATTATATGTTTAATATTGGATAATCATAGAGCACTACTACTACTACATAGAATCATCAAACAGACAGCCAAAGCTGCCACAACAGGTCACATGTGGCCCAAGAAAACATATGAATCCTTAAAAAACTCATCACCTACACATAGCACACAGCCACTTAATCAAGCATATTGAGTAGTGTTATGTTAATTGAACAATATCGACATAATGTCTACACAACAACTTTTTTTTATTATCAGCTATCTTATTAATCACTGGTCTTGAAATTTTTGATTAGTTAGAAGATTTCTCAACCTATTAATCACCGTTTAATCCTTTTTATGGAACAATAACATTGAGTATATATTTTCTTTGGGTCATCTAGGTATCAAATCGCCCAGAATACCTTAAAAATACCTAAAAACTGTTTTAAAAAACAAAAATTAACACAACCATAAAGAAATTTCAACAATCAGAGATGGAAACTCTCAAAACTAACACAACCCGAAAGAAATTGAAGGAAAAAAAACTCCATACTAGACATGTTATTGAAGGAAAAAAAAACTTAAATTGATGCATTTAAAAAACTTAAAACTAAAAAAAACCAAGCCCTAAAGAATTTTTTTAACAAATATACCTCGATGTTCAGAGGAGGCGTTGATGTCCGAGGGAATCGGGAGGAGCAGCAGAGGGAATCGGGAGGAGCGACGTTCAGAGGAGCGGCAGAGGGAGTCGGGAGGAGGAAGAGAGGAGACAGAGATGGCGCGTCAACCTGTGTCGAGGAGGAAGAGAGCAGACGGGGTTGGGAAGAAGAACAGAGGAGGGAATTTTTTTAGGGACCAAAATTTTGGGGATGGCTGATATCGATTTTGCGGGCTTATATTAATTTTCAAACGACTAAGTGTAGAAGCATGGAAAAGAATAAAGAAAGACCTATGCGGTTCCAACAGAAGGATCCCCATGCGGCTCAGGATCCCCATGCGGCTCAGGAGTCCATGCGACTCAGGGGTCCATGCGGCTTGGATAGATCCATGCGGCTCAGAAAGAAGCCACGTGGCCTTCAAACAGTTCTTCTCTACATGCGGCTGCGACTGCATTTAATGTCCTGACGACTGCTCTGACAAAAAACAGCCATGACAGCTCTGACATAAAGACGCAATAATGACTGACATGATGGCGTGTTTATGGAAAAGAGGAGAAAATCTCCTTACGGCTGGCAAAATCCACCAAGTCCCGAGGCCACTCCATGCGGTTGCCCATCTGTATGCGGCTGCCTGTCCGTGTCCCCATGCGGCTGCCCATCTGCATGCGGCTGCCTATCCCCATGCGGTTGCCCATCTGCATGCGGCTGCCTATCCCCATACGGTTGTCCATCTGCATGCGACTGCCTATCCCCATGCGGCTGCCCCTCGGCATGCGGCTGCCTATTTCTATGCGGCTGTCCATCTCCATGCGGCTGCCAATCCATATACGGCTGAGAGGACCCTCCATATACGGCTCGGCCAGGACGATCCAGTTAAGACACGTGGCGTTCTTCGCTATAATTGAGACACGTGGCAGTCTTATCTTCCCCGAAATTATGGGTGCTAACAAATCCTAACAAAATCAGATTTGTTGCGATCGTCATAATGGCCCAGATCAAATCAAGCAAATTGGACACGTGGCAGGCTATCACAAATTACGAAGATTCATGGCAATCAAACATTTATTACCCACAGAGATTTGATGCAATCTACATTAATTACCTAGATTTGCTACAATCAGAATGAAGGACCCAGATTAATTGATCCTTAACCGCCGACTTCTCAAGGAGGCAATCATTTGCAAACCCTAATGATCACACCCCCACTTCTATAAATAGCAAGGTGCCATTCCCTTGTAAAAAAAGGGGAGAGAGGACTCTGAAGGGACTGGAAAATTCAGGAGAGGAGAGAGCAGGGAAAAAGAGAGAGAGAGCACTACAGAGACATCCAGAGATCCAGCAACCGAAGGTGCAAGGGAGTCACCCCACACGTCCAAGAGCATTTCTTCACCGGGGCCAAGGCTGCATCCGATCGTCCAAGGAGTAAGGTAGAGCTGCCGTCGCTTTCCCGAGCCTCTACCATCACCTCCAGAATCTAAAATAAACAATTGTACTTAGATTGCTGTACCTAGGTTTTTGTCCCTAGGCTTTCTTTATACGAGCGAGTTTGTATTGTGAAGTAAAAGTCCAGTCCTTCGATATAATTGTTCTGTTCTTTTATAATTCATGGCAAATACGATGGCGACTCTGCTGAGGACAAACTTCTCCACGGCTGAGGAGTTGATGACGCAATCGGATGCAGCCAAACTTGGCTCCACACAACAGAAGATGGTCGTCCGCTTCGACCAACAGGCGTTTGAAGAATTGCTCTCCGACGGAAGCACTGGCCCGGTCCAGAAGCGAACCCGCACAAAGAAGGCTCGTAGGAAGTGGAGGCCAAAATCATTTGCTCCTCCCCAAGCTCTAGACGGAGTACTCTCTGCTGCCCAAGACGGCGAAGGCAACTCTCATGCGGCTCCACTTCAAACCATAGAGGACTCTGCTGTCCCCAAGTCCGGCAGAGGAAAGCACTATGATGCTGGACTTGTAGGTGCAAAGAGTGATTCTATGTGCTCCAAGAAGAAAACGAACAAAGGCACTAGCCGCAGGCTGAACACTCATGCGGCCAAGATTGCCAGCCGCATGCATGATATTCATGCGGCCGAAACTGTCAACTGAATGCAGAATACCCATGCGACAAAGATTTCCAGCCGCATGGAGAAGACTTATGCGGCCGAGACTTCCAGCCGCATGAAGAAAGCCCATGCGGCCACGATTGCCAGCCGCATAAAGACTGTTGATTCCAGCCGTATACTGTCTGCTCCACGCGGCTCAGTCTTCGATCACCTCTCCTATGGTCCTGATCTCTCATACTTCCGAAAAAATATGTCTGACTCTCTGCAGCACCACTTAGACTCTTCCTACTATGTGCCCTCACGCACTAGAGTGAAGAAGTCTAGAGCAGCGCGAGCTTGGCAAGCTCAGTCCGCTGTTCTGACCTCTGACCATCCGAGCGCTTCACATACTGTTATGCGGGACTTCGATGGAAACTTGTACAGAACCACTCGAGTCCAGCCCCCGGCGGCAAATGGACAAAGTGGTTCCAAAAAGTCTTCCAAAACCTAGGAAGCAAACATGGTCGTTCCAGACCCGTCTGACTTGCGTGAGGCTATCCTCCACAAGCGCAAGGAAAGAGAAGAGGCTTCGGGGTGCAAAGAGTCCTCCCACGGACGTCACTGCACCCAAGTCATCATCAACTGCTGTTGCAACAACGCGACGATACGAGAAGACCGGCAGTCCGTCTTCCAAAGATTGCAACAACCATGTTCAGAGGATGAGGCAGTTTCCGTCGTCTCCTGCAACTCTACTCAGAAAATCTCCGCCGATGGGAGAGGGAAGAAGATAAACGTTTCCAGCCCGAAGATTTCAACCACTGTGACTAAGAAACTATCATCTAAATGGTTGCCCACCACCAGAGTTTTCTAAGGCACCCGTTCAAATACGAAATCTACTACAGTAGGAAATTCATCATCCACATCACTGGGGGTTGCTGGAACTGGGGGTAGCACTCCTCCGAACCTCCACGACAATCCGATGTTCCAAGGAGACGAGCTGGGAGAAACAACTCTCCCATTAGATGCAGCAGATCCCGACGTCCCTGAGGACGTCCACAATTCCCAAGACGAGGCAAACTCGAAAGCTGGGGGTACTATTCCTTCTGAGTCCGAACTAGAGGAGAACATTCCCACATACCCTGATGACTTCTCGGTACAGGGGTATGATTCGGAGGGTACGTCATCCACCGTCCCTTCCATTTCTACTCATGTAAGGACGGCATTCATGACAAACGACGAACAAGATGGTCCCAGTGATCGCCAACGCATCGACACTCTGGAGGCCATACTGCGCACTTTGGTCAAATCGGTGGACGAGATCAAAGCAGCCCTCCCTACTCTGCAAGGAGGGACGTCTGGCCAAACAAACTTGGGTCCCGCGGTCAATGCAGACTCGAACTCAGCGGCACCAAACCCGGACAATAATCCTCCTGAAATGTCGGCTCCTACCGCTGTAAACTAAGCCAGGGAGGCAAGAAGAGAGGTCCAGGAGCTCCGAGCCATGTTCCATGCCCGAGAAAACTGCCAAGACCTCAGGATATGACAACCGTATCCCGCTGCGTGGAGAGATGTTCCCTTCCCACCAAAGTATAAACCATTCTACATCAATCCATATGATGGAAAGACCTCCGCAAGTCGGTACATCACTTACTTCGAGTTCACCACCGACCATCTGCCCCATGACGATGCCATCCTTACACGATTATTCATCGGAGCATTGGAAGGGGTCGCCTTCGACTGGTACCGTAACCTGTCAGACAACTACATCCACTCCTTCGCCAGCTTCAAGTGTATGTTCTTGGAGAGGTTCTACGAAGTAGGACAGGACATCACAATGTCTACCCTCATGAATGTCGTTCAAGGGGAGAAAGAGCTGACAAGGAACTATATTGAGCGGTTCTGCCAAACCGCCATGAAGTTGCCGTCTGGTAATCCGGATTCCTCCTTAATTGAAATTTGCCAAAAGAGACTACTCCCAACAATCAGCCTCTGGATGGGTGAAAGTCAATTCAAGGACAGGAAGACGTTCATCATCAGTGCTACTAGTACCGAGGACAGGTTGGAGAAGGCTCGCCAACTGGGATTGCACATTTCGGAGGGAGAGGACAAGGGCAAGCGCCCTAATACCAGCAACAACAATGGTGGTAACTCCTCCAACAATCGGGACAACAAGGGCAAGCAGGCTATGGTGGCCGACACAGCCCAGAAACCTGAGTCAAAATCGGCAGACAAGCAATGGCCACAAATGACCTACTCCTTCGAAGACGGCCATTTCAAGCCCATCTTGGACATGCTCATACAAGAAGATAGAATTCAGCTCCCTCCACCAAGACGGGAACCTCGGCCGGCAGAAATAGAGAACCCAAAGTACTGCCATTACCGCCGCTACGTCCACCATGCTACACACGACTGCTACCAACTAAAGCGATACATCCAACATCTCATCGATTCGAAGGCTCTGGCCATTGATTTCGAGGAGGTAACCGTGGCAGCCAACATGGTGTCCGTACAGTTTAGCAGCTTTCCGACAGAGACTCAAGACGGCGTGATACCCATCCCTCGGGCGACAATGGAGATTGCTAATCTTCCACCTCCTCGAGATCAGGCTACTGGTCTAGTACCCCTTACCACGTCACGAGAGGAAGTCATGTGGGTCCATCTAGACTTGGTACCTGAAGTGACTCAGTCCGCACCACTCCCCATTGGCAAGAAGAAGAGTAGAAAGGTCAGATCCTACCGTACAATTTTGGCAGATGTCGAAGAAGCCACAGCTGTCGTCACTCGGTCTGGTGCTCAATCCCAACCTACGCCAGATAACTCGGCTAAAGAGCAACATTCGGCCACTGCTGACGCTCCGGGATCTTCTCAACCTCCGACGACCGACAAGCCTAGGTCGAAGGAGACTCGCTTTGACAAATCCCTCCGAAAAGAGGCACCTCATGGGCTGGAAAGGCCCTACAACTTTGACATCTTGGCGCAATTGGCCAACACACCGGCCAAATTATCATTATACGAGCTCCTGAGACTCTCCAAGGATGTTCGTGCGGCTTTGAACGATGCACTCCAGAACGCTGATGCATATCTAGCTCAGGTCAACCTCACGGGAGAAAGCCCGTCTGCAAATCTCCAAGACAGCGCTTGCACAGGATCAATGCCCAATATTATCTTCACTCCATAGAATATGCTCATCAAAACCAACCTGCACGATCGACCGTTATATTACACTGGATACATCGACGACGTAAAGGTGGATCGGATGCACATTGATCCTGGTTCTTCCATAAGCATCATCCCGAAGGGTCTGTTACATCATCTCCGTATTCCTATGCATCGCCTGACGTCAACAAGCACCGCCATCAGCGGTTTCAATTCGGGCAGGAGCTACCTGATTGAAAAGATTCGTTTGAAGTGCCAAATCGGCGATCTTCAGTCAAAAGTAACCTGTTACGTCATAGATGCGGACACTTCCTACAATTACATGATCGTGCCTTCCACGCTGTACCAGTGCTTCAAGTATGTCGACAAATACGACTTCGTGAGGACAAAATTTGCCGATATCGATCCCTTCAAAGGGGTCAAATCCTACTACTCAGACTCCTGCTTATATGAAAAGTCGAAGAGGTACCTTGGTAAAGGAGATGTGCAAGCTCGTACTGAGACGGCCACAGGATCAGAAGAACCTCTGATGATCCACCTCCAAGCTCGCAAACCTGGCAAGTCCACACCCCTTACGGCCGCTCTGCGTGAGGACGCGATCAGTCTCTCGGCACAAGAAGGGCAAATGATAATCCGGCTGCCAAGGTCTGGCCAAGCGCCAAGACCCACAACGGAGCCACTGACAATCAGACTGCCTAGAGTCGGCCAGCCACAAACGGAGAAGCTCAATCCCTCTGACAAGCTAATGATGATACATCTTCCCAAAAAGAATCGTCAGCCCGATACAAAGTCTGGGGCTTCTAGCGAGCCAACCACTCCCCGCCCAGCATCGAGTACCAAACTGGGGGTCGCTAGTTTGCCAACGACTCCACGTTCTGCTCCACCAGCGGAAACCCTCATGATCAAGTTGACCGAGTCATCCTCTCAGTCTCCATTTATACAGGAGGTGGCCGAAGAAGAACCAGAACTGGCCAAGTATGTGGCTGCTCACACCGATGTTCCATCCGCAGATGATGTAATCCCGTTAGAAAAGATACCTTACTTCATCAATAAAGGGTTATCTTTGAACTACATCGAGCTTAATAAGCTTTGTACAAAGTATGCCATGGAACACGGTATAGGCACTCACCTACATACACAGGTGACAAATGTTTACGTCGCAAATCAGCTTACTCCCACGGAAGACGCTTACCGTATAATCGAGGGAGGGGATCATCCAATCATCTTCGGACGGAAGAATAATCTGCAGCCCCTCACCATAGAAGAAGTCGATCTCGAATCGGACGCCGGGAGACTGCCTCTCTATCTATATAGCCCCCAATCCAAACATCTCATGCAAAAATAGGGGTATGATCTGGAGACTACGCCAGGTTTGAAGTACGGCACTCACTACAACAGAAATACCATTTAATGACGGCTAAAAACCGTCATTAATGACATACCATGACGATTTTTTTTCTTCATCCAAGCGTTATGAAATCGGGTGTTATGAATGTTTTTCAAAGCGTTATAGATAAATTGACCGAAAACGTCATTAATAGTATGAATTTCTACTACGTTCTATTTTCAAACCGTTATAGATAGTTATGTAAAAACGTTATGAATAATTTAGTATGGTTGGGGTCAGGATATTTTGAAAGCGTTATGATTGGTCATGTACAAACATTTATAACGCTCTATACTGCATGTTATACATTCCAAACCCTGCTCATTTCAATTCCAAACCCTGCTCATTTCAATTCGAAAACCACTTAATTTGAACCATATTCACAATAAAATATTGAAATGTAACATTAATCTGCATTTCATTGTCTCAAAATAGAACCACATTCCATTGTCTCAAAATAGGGTACATTCCATTGTCTTAAAATAGAGTACACTTTAGCTATCATTCCACATTTCTCAGGCCATATATATATACATCTTCACAAAAATCTATAGATCAGTATCCATTATAGCTAGTACACTTTACATCAAAACTATCCACACATCCCACACCATAACATACAACTTCACATAAAGACCTGTGTCCACAGCACATGTACCCTGCAAAAGATAAAACAAGGATTAATAAATGTGATATAATGATATAAGTTATGATTAAAAACACACATATATAAGATCACAATTTAACATATGTTGTGGGAAACTGTTGTGTGGAGTTTCTGTCAGATTCATCTTGTGTATATATAATGTAAGTACTATAAAAAAGATGTTGGCTTATAAGGCCTGAGGCTATTGCCTGCAGGTAGGGCAAGTGGCAGTAGGCTACATTAGCAGCAGGGCACTCATCCCCCCCCCTTTTCCAGCTTGACCTGCTGTAGGGGCAAGTGGCAGCAGGCCACAGGCCAAAGCAGTAGGCTACATTTCCAGTTCAAAAATGTTTTATATAAGAAATTTCAGGTAGGCTACATTTCCAACTGAACTGAGAATCAAGGAATCCAAGCTCACAGATAAAACTGAAGGTGAAACAACCAAAATGTTAACATGGATATCCTGAGAACAAGTCTCAGGTATACCAGACAGAGAATTATTCATATGCAACCATACATCAAAAACCCAAACCAAATCAATATGAGAATGTACAAGTGAAACCAAACCCAAATCAATATAGGTGAACTTAATACAAAACCAATAATCCTGAGATACAAGTAAAACCAATTGTTCAAGGTTCACAATATAAAACTGAACTTATGCTCAGTTTAAAACCTGAGAACATGGATATCCTGAGAACAAGTCTCAGGTATACCAGACAGAATTATTCATATGCAACCATACATCAAAAACCCAAACCAAATCAATATGAGAATGTACAAGTGAAACCAAACCCAAATCAATATAGGTGAACTTAAAACAAAACCAATAATCCTGAGATACAAGTAAAACCAATTGTTCAAGGTTCACAATATAAAACTGAACTTATGCTCAGTTTAAAACCTGAGTTCAACTTGAAATCCAATTTCAAAACTCCCAAAATGGAGAACCAATTTAACATAATAAAAGCTGAGAATTACTCTCATGTATGAAATATAAAACCCATATCTGAACATCAAACTGATACTTGAAGTATCAACCGATATTTGAAGTATCAACTCACTGCATCAGAGAAACAAATTCGACAGCCAATAATATCCAAACCAACTTGAACCACTTGATCATACAAGAGATGCATAAACAGCACATGAAACATTTCCAGTTCCTTTATATAAGAAATTCCCAAATGATGTTTCAAAATCCACAATAAATCCACAAACTCCATAACCACAAATTGATGTTCGACAAACAGAACAGAGGGTAGGACTATCAGTCATAGTTTAGTGAGTGTCTTGAGTGTATTGTGTCCATGTGACAGTAGGGTGTCTCGTATCAGTAATGGAAATGAGTGAAATGAGTACCTTGACCCTCATGTATCATCCATATGATTGGCAACGAATTCGATGAATTCGCATCGGACATCATCTATTTCTTCCTGCGTGTATGTTGATTTTCCAGCCAATGTTTTTAGCTAAAAAGTCAAAAAATAGTTACATTAGTTTGTATAATTTCAAAAAGTAATTAAGAATTTAATTAATGAACAACTTACCTTTGACTCAATAGTAGGAGATGGGTCTTCCATGAGATCCCGCATATATTTCATAACAAAATATCCGCATTCATAACCTCCAGGTTGTTTCGGGACCTACATGAAGATATTATTTGTAAGAGAATATAATGTCCATGATTATAATAAGTCATATATTAGTTTGATTACCTTGGGTAATTTCCAAGTAGGACTTCTACTTGATCTTTTACCACCAATATATGCTGTGTTGAGGCCACTAGTAGAAAATAATTATATATACTAACATCAGAATATACACATTTATTAAAATATTAACAATAATAATAATAATTTCACTCACGTATTGAAAAACAACTTAATGTCTCCTCTCGGTTTAAAACACAGCGAGTCCAACCAGTAAACATTAAAGGTAGAGAGATCAACAACAATTAGAATCCAATGCTTCCTACATTAAAGGGAACATGAATGGAATAAAGCAATTTGGTTATTGAATAGGAAAGAAAAATCTTGCTACTTGATTAAAACTCCTTACTCCTTGTAAATGAAGGGAATGAAGCAAATTTGGGTTTTCTTAGCCTCTTGGAGCCTTTCTCTAACCAGATTGCTTATTGCAGGCCCGGATGCATTACTCATAGCAGAAGGGTTGAACATTACCAAAAGCTCCCGAGAGTTTGGAAATTTATCAAGCAAAAACCTAAAGCCAAAAGAATAGTTGAATATGGTGTCAATCGCAAAATATAAATTTCAAAATATAAATTTCATATTTCTTACCTCATATAGGCAACAACAGGATTCACATCTAGCCATGCCATCCTACATAACTCCTGCAGAACGATTTTAGAAAGATAATAATTTGGAGTAAAGGTTCCGAACATTCCTTCCAATGGTATTTTAAGATGAGGGTCGGTATCCTTAATGCTTTCTACCATCTCTCCAAAAGTGTCAATTAACTCCCTACCACAGCCAGTAACCTTCAAAGGTTGAACACTGTCAGATTAAATTGGAATTTTTTTCAACAATTTCATAAAAGATATTGACACTAGCATTAAATAATATTACCTGAAGACCACCAACAATAAACTCTTTGGGTCAAGCTACTAAAGACCCAATTGCATCTTGAACAACTTCCATTTCTCCATCAACTGGCACGGGAAGGCTCACAGTAGGTTGAAGGGCTTTCATAATTGAAATCCTGACATTATGTTCCCCTAATTCAACATTATGAATTTTCTCATTTGGTCCACATCCTTCAAAGACAATTCCCTCGGCCACAATATTTTCTTTTGTGCCCACTGCTAGCTTGCATTTGGTTCCCTAAACAAAATAAGAAACAGTTATTTCTCGATATAATTACTACATGTTATAATTAAGTTGTTGAATAAAGATTATGTATTGAATATATGTAATTACCATGCCAATGTCTGATGTAGGATATGTTATGAATTTTTGCTCGCTTAACTTTGTATTCTGTTTCATCTTTTCAAAGAAGATAGAAAAGCATGTTAGAATAAACATATTAGACAACCTTCTTAGGAGACATTAACTTTGTATTAACTAACTGTAATAATCATTACCTTAGAACCATATGATGGACTCTTGTTTCCAGGAGACTCGCGTTTCTTAGGAGACATTATATATTTCCTATTACCACTTCCTTTGGTATTGGAAGCAACCTTCTCAGAGGTTTGTGAAGCTGCTTGGGCTTGAAATTCTTTGAGCATGGTCTCCAATTCTTGTCTCCGTCGACGCTCCTCTTCCAATTGGGACTTGAGTAGTTCATTTTGTTTTTTCATTCCCCGTTTTGGAAGCTTGAAATAGGTCGTTGGTGTCGGACCTAATCCCAAACCCCGAATACGTCCCGAATGCTCGGGAGTGCCCAACGCCAAGGTTAGAATGTCCGTAGCTCCATCGGTCACCAAACTCCCATCTTCCTTTTGTTTGGTGTATTCCTCCTATAACAAGTACAAGGTTTTAGAAATATAAGCATGTTGATAAGCAGGATTCCTCTTAATAGACTGGACGATATATACTCACCACTTTCATAGCTACGTCCTTGGTCCCATCGTCAGTAAATGTACCGGCCTTAGTAACTCGTGCCTTTGTCCAAAAAAAACTTCTGTCATCTACATATTTTTCTCCCAACTGTCGTCGCTGTTTTGAAAGAAAAAAACCATGTTATCAGAGACATTGCTCCACATGTAAATCATGTTAACTGATATACACATATGCATTACCAGCTCCTCTTTAAGACCGGCATATCCCTTCCTGCTTAAACGATGAGGAAACTTGGCCTTGGCTCTCCGTGCACTTTGCTCCTTGCTCATTTTCTTATGATTACAACACATGAAGGTAGAGAAGAAATAAGATATATATATATAATAGGGACCTAGTCATCCTTGTTATGCATAAAAAAATAATTTTGACAAGTTAACCTTAAAACTTGCAGACAGCCTGCTTTTGACGAATTCCTCCCACACAGATTGTTTCAAGATCCCCGAGTACTTTGGTGGAGGGTGCTTGAGAAGCTCACGATTGCCCTCATTCGGATAAATCCAATGCTTGGTGAGTTGACGTTTGAATGCCCTCCAACTCCGAGCTATGGATGCTAACACAAAGGCTTGGCTATTTGGATCCAAGTCAAATTTGGCGTACAACAGAAAATAAATATTCAGCATCTATACATGAGTGCATAACATAGTGCATAACATGTAAAGCATTCCACTCTGAATACGTTCAGACTTGAATTCAAGCATTCAATGGTGCAGTGAACAAGTGAATTCAAGTCTGAACTTAGTTCACTTATCTGAACTTATGTGCCGGCAATGCATATATGGTATGTAGATAGGTTTGGGTGTCTCAACATCGTTAACATCCTAAGGAAAATCAGTAGACTGTCTCTGTAACACACATGGCATACAATCATAAATTCTCAGTAACACACATGTTGAGCCTACAAATCAATTTGAAACATGGCATACAAAGGAACATTCAAACTGAAATTCTCAGGGACACACATTATTTTTACCTGAATAGCAGTCCATAAGCTCTTTTTAACTGATTCTGGCACTTTATGCCAATTTGGATAAGTTATTTTTACTAAGGACTTTACTGTGACGCCGCAGTAAGTTGCCAAACTAATTTTTCCTTCACCAATTGGTTGCCCAATATCGTTATAAATGATCTTTATCCTTTCTTCATCATCTTTGATTTTGCTGACTTTTTTTGATTTTGATGCCCCTCTACCTTTTCTCCGGCTACAAGTTTGTTCCCCGGAATCCTCACATTGCTGTGTAGCCTGCAACAAATGAAATCTGAGATTGAACTAACAAAATAAAATGAGTCAAAATGTGCTTGCAACAAATAAAATCTGAGTGTATGTTATGGTGTGGGATGTGTGGATAGTTTTGATGTAACAAAGTCTCAGTTTAGCAACACATAATGTGTTTCATGCTATGTGAAGTTGAACTTGTAAGCAATGGAATTAACACCCTTCCACACTTTATTTTCTAGAAATCATGGACACAGGCCATATATATATACATCAAAACTATACATCAAAACTATCCACACATCCCACTTTAGCTATCATTCCACACTATAAAATGTGCTTGAAAACTGAGATTGAACTAACAAAGTCTAAGATTAAGAATAAAATGTGCTTGAAATAGCATGAAACATAAAATGTCTGAGATATAAGTAACAAAATCTGAGGTTTGATATAAGTAACATAAAATGTCTGAAACATAAAATACACCCATTCTCAGGTTTGATATAAGAAACATAAAATGTCTGAAACATAAAATACACCCATTCTCAAGAAGATTTGGACTGTGCAATCCAAGTTCCCTCGCAATCTTCACGTAAATAGGTCGAGGGTGATTCATCAACAACATCAAATGAGTCAAAATCCGGTACTTTATTGCAAGTTTCAACTGAATCAAAACAATCGATTCCCTCGTCGTCATTGTCTTCATCATAGTAAGTCCTTTGCGGAGCCGATAAAACGATTGACCAATTTTCATCCAATTGATCAGGAACATAAAATACTTGCTTTACTTGAGAGGGCAAAACAAAAGAGTCAGACTTGTGGCCAACTCTACCAAGCTCGACCAATGTAAAACCAAGTTCATCCACCTTAACACTATTCTTGCTGTCAACCCAATCACACTTGAAGACGGGAATCTGGAAGGAGAAATAGTCAAGCAACCAAATCTCTTTGATGACACCGTAAAATGTCATATCTGAGATGATGGGATTGTTGTCCTTTGTGCTAGCAACTTGAAAAGTCTTTGCCACTAGAGTCACTCCACTGTTTTGCTTGACTCGTACGTCGTCACGATCTTTCGTTTGATAGTGACACCCATTAATTGCATAACCTGGGAACTTAGTCACGTGATGTCGAGGCCCTTGAGCTATCCATTTTAATTCATCAGAGACATTGCTAGTTGGGTCTTCTACCGCAGCATCAACCTGTCATTTGTTTTCCTAAGTTCAATATTTTATTTTCACTAATTAGAACATAAAATATAGTAGCTTAATCAATACCCTTGATCGTAACCAACTAATAAAGCTGCGATTGTGCTCATCTTCTAACCATTTTGCACTTTTCACTCTACGAGGGTGCAACTTTTTCAAGTAAGCCTCGTGCTCCCTATCAAGTCATAAGTAGAATTTTGTTAATTACAAAGCGAAACATAAAAAAAGATGTGTTTGGTCCAAAGATAAAACTAAGTAAAGAGTAATATAGACATCCTTACTCGATATAAGGTTGAACATCATTTGTGTTGTGCAACACATAAAGATGTGCTTGGTCCAAAGATAAGCGGTCAACTTCACAGATATTTTCTTTTCCTATAGGTTTTTCCTCATTCTTCGTAGAAGGAACTCCAATGGCGGGTTGTTCTTCTAGATATTCTGAACAAAACTCAATGGCTTCCTCTGCGATATAGCATTGTGCAATACACCCTTCAGGACGATTCTTATTTCTCACATAACCCTTTATCACACCCATAAACCTATAATGAACAAATGATAAAGATAAAAATGATTACACAAACATCAATCATGTTACTACATAATGAAAATCAAAGTTCAGACTAGACCAAACCAACCTCTCTGGTGGGTACATCCATCGGAAGAAAACTGGACCGCCAAGTTCGACCTCCATGACAAGGTGCACCATTAGATGTACCATTATGTCAAAGAATGATGGTGGAAAATATTTTTCCAATAAGCACAATGTGATCACAAGATTATTTTGGATATCTTGCAATTTTTGTACATTCACGACTTTGGCACAAAGGGCATTAAAGAAGAAACATACTCGTATAATAGCACATCTCACATGCTTTGGCAACACACCACGTATTGCAACAGGAAGTAGTTGTTGCATTAGAACATGACAATCATGGGATTTGAGACCATATAACTTTAGATCTTCCATTGAGACATTACATCTAAAATTTGAAGAGTAACCATCTGGGACCTTAAGGTCATGCAAAGTTTGACACACTATTCTTTTCTCTTGCCTCGATAAAGAATAACATGCAGCTGGAAGATAAATCCCATTTTTCTTATTATGAGGTGCCAATTCTTTCCTTAAGCCCATCTCTACAAGATCTTTGCGACTATTGATCCCATCTTTTGTTTTTCCAGGAATATTTAATAGGGTCCCAATGATACTATCGCAGACATTCTTCTCAATGTGCATGACATCCAAGTTATGTCTAATAGGAAGATATCTCCAATACTCTAGCTCAAAAAAAATGGATTTCTTCTTCCAACAACTTGTAACTTTGTCTTTTTGTACTTCTTTTTTCCTCTTCTTTGGTGTCAACTTCTTTTGCACTTCTGCTTCCTTCTTCTTCTTTGAAGTCTTCTTCTCTGATATCTTTTTCTGGAACATCTTCTTTTTCCCCCAAGAAACCGGAATCCCCGCAACCTTCATTAATATTTGTTCCCCACTTAATGGTTCAGGATGAGTTCCAAACTCTTTGTCACCATTAAATGCCTTTCTTTGTGATCGAAAAGAATGGTTTTGCGGCAAATACCTTCTGTGACCAGTATAAATATTCTTGTTGCAATGTTTCAATCTATCTGAATAAGTATTTTCGTTGCATATTGGACAAGCAAAATATCCTTTCACACAACAACCAGACAAGTTGCCATATGCAGGAAAATCGTTAACAGTCCATAACAATACAGTTCTCAATGTAAAAGATTCTTGTCGATAGGCGTCGTAAGTCACAACTCCATCCTTCCACAGCAATTGGAGATCCTCAATCAATGGTGCTAAGTAAACATCTATGTCATTTCCAGGTTGTTGGGGGCCTGATATCAACAATGTCAACAATGTGAACTTTCTCTTCATACCCAACCAAGGTGGTAAATTATAAGTATTTAGCATTACAGGCCAACAACTGTACCTACTACTGAGTGAACTAAATGGATTAATCCCATCGGCTGAAAGAGAGAGTCGAAGGTTTCTTGCTTCTGCTGCAAACTCTGAAAATTTATCATCAATTGTCTTCCACGTAGGTGAATCTGCGGGATGACGCAATTGGCCATCAACTTCCCTTCCGTCTACATGCCATGTCAAATTCTTTGATGTTTGTACCGATCGAAACCACCTTTTAAAGCGTAAAATAGGTGGAAAGTAACATAGAACTTTAGCTGGGATGCCCTTCTTTTGCTCTTCCTGACTTTGTTCAGACATATTCTTCTTTACCTTATATCTCGACGTTCCACACGTAGGACATGAGATTGCATTTTCATAATCTTTTCTATAGAGTATACAATCATTCGAACATGCATGTATTCTCTTATATCCCATTCCAAATATTGAGAAGCAACGCTTAGCCTCCCTAGTACTTACAGGCAATTCATTTTCTCCCGGAAGCATGTCGGCGAACAATGTTAACACATCTGAAAAGCTTTTATCACTCCAACCACTCTTGGCCTTGATACTAAAGAGCTTCACTATCGCAGATAGCTTCGTATACTTTTTACAACCATTATACAATGGTTTCTTAGCATCATCAAGCAATGAATTAAAGTTATCTTCATCATCTCCTTCAACGTCGTTCCTTTTTAATGCATGGAACATCTCTAGTGTATCTGCCACATCATTTAAAGTATCCATATCATAGTCCTTATAAATAGACGCACATGTATCCTCACACACTTCATTAGGATCAACTTCCCCATGCCATATCCATATAGTATACCTTGGATCGATACCAACTGTCGTCAAATGAAATTTTACATCTTCTAAACTCATACTATAGAGATTCTCGCACTCATTACATGGACATCTAACGAAGTCGAGATCATCCCCACTAGCTTTAACATGCTCCATAAATTCATCAACTCCGGCTCTATATTCTTCCGATAATAGGTGCTTTGTCATCCATGATCTATTCCTCTGTATAATAAAGCAAAACAACGATTAAGTGCTTTGTCATCCATGAGAGTGTGAGGATCAACATGAGGGGAACAATTTGTTCTCAAAATTTAGAATGAGGTGACAGTGAATATATGTGTGTGTGAATCATGAGTGCTTGTGTGTGTGTCGAAGGGCTGAATAGTGTAGGCATGTGTGTGTTAGTGAGTGTGTGAGTGACAGAAAATGTGAGAGTGTATGGGGAAACATGTGTGCAGGAAGGTATAAAGCAGGGTGAGGAAGTCTGTGTAAACAGCCTCAGTTATTAGAGTATATAACCCAGAATTCAGCCCAATGCAGTTCTCAGGATTTGGGAAAAATGACAGCTCACATTAGGTTATGTATATCATGTGAGTGTGCAATAGCCCAATTCAAATTTCTTTATAACCTGTGTTCAATAGCCCAATTCAAATATATCATGTGAGTGTGAAATCCCTCGAACCTGAGATTAAAACATAGGGAGTGTTTGATTGTACCAAACCTTGAAGGGTCGGTGCACATGGATACAGTAGGAAATACCTTCAAGATTATCCTATCCCACATTAGGGGCAACCTAGTATCAGTGGGTACCTGGTTTAACACCAACTACATGGCTTGGTTTTGAATATCAGATATAAACAAGCCTTGGTACCTCTTGATGCAGGTAACCCGAGTCGTTGATAACTCGTTCAATATTGGAACAGAGAACTGTAGATAACAGTAGGTATCATAGGATATGCCAATACCCATATGGCATAGGCAGAGTGCCATGATCAACCTACCGGGTATAGGGGTCCAAGGGATTGCAGGAAACAATATCGAGTACTGGGATGTAGAGGTTGTACCAGGGATGCTCTGAGTCTATATGTAGGAAATTGTGCACTTCATTGCTTGATCATATTAGTTCTGTAGTTGAATTTTTTCCCGAGACGGCAATATGATTACCCTGAAGTTCAAGCTCAATGTAATTGTACGACTGACCTTGCATATATACAAAGTAGAACCTTATTCTTCTAGTGATATCATTGCTTCCAGATTTCAACTGATATCTCATTGATGTATTATGTCTATATACTTGTGTATCATGTGAGTGTCGATGAATTAAATGGGAAATCAGTGAACTAATTCTCAGGTTATGTGTTGTACTTGAATCCCAAAATCAGGTTTTATATGAGATGAATTCTGGAATCAACCATTATATGAATCATCTACATAACTACAAAAGAGGGTCAAATAAACCTAAAAAAAAAGTTGGTCAACGCTCACATCCAACATGACCGATATCATTTAATCTAAAGATGTACAGTCAAACAATTGCATATATTGATTTCAAAGATCCATCACACTCTCGATGCATGAGCAACGTGCACACTGTAAAAAATAAATTGTATTGCCTGGAGTATTTTAATCTAAAAAGAACAGGACTTGATTTAAAGACAATATGACATGGCACATACACAGACACGGTACCGATTTCTGCGTGACCTGGAGTAATTTCGAGTGTAAAAATGCCGTGTTCAACATGTGTCATACACGACGTTACAGGGACATTGATCTCTTTCTTGTCCATTATTTCTAGAAAATAGGGCAATTGAAAAGAACATGTCTCCATGAACCAAAACAAACCTTGCTACCCAAACGTGTCTCCATGAAGTTGAACTTGTAAGCAATGGAATTAACACCCTTCCACACTGCAAGAACCAACAAAGAAAGAAACAAGAAGATGAACCAATGCGCGGACGAAGAAAATGCATCACAAATTAGTAAAAAAAAGAAAATTCTTTCAAAGATTTCCAAACATGCATTCAAAGATATTTCAGCCATCTTTCGAAAACTAGGCTCGTGCGGCATCACGCCTTAGCGAGGATGATCGCTCCTACGAGAGCGGGGCGTGACACTCTACCTCTGTGATTTCTTCGACCCCTAGTATTTTGCCGAGTACTAGTCGGATTCACTTCAGCTGGAATTGGTACAGATCCAGTTGGTCTACTAGTGTGATTTCTACTCAATAACTCATTGTTTTTTCTCGGCCACGATTAAAACAATAATGAGTTTAGAATACTTATTAAAATTCTACTCCCTATATGTCTGTTGTAGGGTCATATTAGTCGCATGAAATGTGGTGAATGTTTTCTCTAGCATGGAATGCTTTGTCACTTCTTTACCACATAACTTTAATTGTGAAGTAATCCTGAACATAGCTGAATTATAGGCTGCAATTTTCTTATAATCTTAGAAACGTCGATTGAGCCATTCATGGTGTGCACATGGTAGTATGACCATTTTCTAGTGATCATATCTCTCAGGTAGAGAATTTCGTAGCACCAGGGGGTCCTTGACTGTTAAGTACTCAGCCTTGAGATCATCATGAATATGATGGCTTAGAAAAGTCAAAGCATTCGCTTTATCTTGTGCAGATATTAGCTTATCAGCCATAATTGCATCATCTAAGCTTTTGGCTTGAAGGTGCAATTCAGCATCCAATCTCCAGTTGAGAAAGTTTTGGCCTTCTAAGTTTAGAGGCTTGAAATCATGCTTTTTGATACTCGACGTATTGCTGTATAAAATCAATAATAACAAGTTAACATAAGAACTTGGTAAATCACCAAGCAATTTATGTTCATGGTGTATGCTTCAAACAATGATATTTCAAAAGTCTATTTATACCAAACAAACCTTGTTCATGGTATACTTAGAACAATGATGTTCCAGAAGTCGTAGGTAAATACCAAATAATAGATGTTCATGATATGCTTTGAACAATGATTATGTTCAAGAAGCCTTTCAAAATACCACATATGGTATGCTTCGAACAATAATGTTCCAGAAGTCTTATATATATAGACCAAACAATTTACGGTCATGGTCATCAGATCTCTGATGCTTTTGATCTGAATGTATATATATATATATATATATATATATATATATATATATATATATATATATATATATATATATATATATATATATATTTTGTATATATATATATATATATATATATATATATATATATATATTTTGTATATATATATATACAAAATATATATATATATATATATATATATATATATATATTTTGTATATATATATATATATATATATATATATATATATATATATATATATATATATATATATTTTGTATATATATATATATATATTCAAAAGAAAAAAAAAAATAAAGAATAACTCCAACGTTCTCTTCGAGAGATCTATATACGATCAACATCGAAGTGCTATCAGAGTTAACTAAAAGGAGTAAGATGTATGAATAAAAATTTTCTTTTTGCCCTAGCGGTATGCTAAGAGATGTATAAACATCAACATCAGGCTGCACCTAGGGTATGCATATGCAGAATAAATAAACATAAATAACCATACCTATTACCGAAGTGGAGAATCCGCAAATAGCGGCTTCACTGGGACGCTCTCGCTTATTTTCTCCCGTTAGAGCTTCATGCTGATAACGTGTCTGAATAAACGTGGAAGAAGAAAGAAGAAAATAGGAGAGAAGATCTCTTATTGGTGTAATCTCATAGTGGAAGACAAAGGCCTTATTTATACAAACTAATGGAGGTGTAATACTAATCTCTAACCGACGTGGGACTAATATAAAAAGTGGAAATCCAACCCTTTAGTAACCCACATTATAACAAATATAATCCAATCAAGCAACACTGATTTTTGAATTATCATAGGGGTAACTGGCTGCAAAATTGCCACACCATCACTTGTTGTACACTTGTGACAATTGCTTCGAATTGAAACCATATATGTTCCATAATAAATTAAAAAATGTTGTCAGGACGGTACCAGACCTACAGTCCAATCGGGTCCGACTGGTTTTGCCAAAAAATGGGTCCGATCTGACGTGAACCGAAGTTTTTTTTAAAGAACTATATATTTTTTTCCTAGAACCGGGTTTACTGGCGAACCAACCAAATCGATCACAATTAAACAGGCCAATTTTGGTTTTTTTAAAAAAATCAAAAATATTTAACGCGTGAGATTTGGACCGTTTGGTTCTTGATTTGATTTTGAGAGACCTTATAGTTGTAAAATTAAACCAAACCAAACATGGTAAGAACCAAACCAAACTAACCAAAAAGTAAATGTGAATATATTATCTATTTGAATCAAACCAAAACAAGTCTATTTGAACCCCGGTTGAATCAGATTGAACTCCGGTCCGACCTATACAAAAAAATCGGCTCAATCACCGGTCCGATTTTTAGAACATTGAAATTAAACAATAAAGATGGTCTGGACCATTAACCCCACCCTAATAATTTCCACAATAAATACAAACTAATGATTTTATGAGGTTCCTTTTTTGTACAAATCCCTTAAATCTTCTACATTCATAAACGGGTACCAAAGATCTTGATAGAATGAAAAAAAAACCCTCAAATTACCATACAATATGAGCTAAGAGTCTCATCTCTCTCCATCCGTCATTTGTAATGGGTACCCGACTATTCGGGTTAACAATGTATTATTATTCGAAAAATGATATTTGGCATGCCGTTGGGGGTAACCGCGCTGGCCCATGCCTGCATGGCGGCCAGCTATTGGCCCTGCTAGCATGGACCCACTCGGACCAGGAGGCCAATGGTGGTGCGCCACGTGGCTGCGGGCTGGTGCGGACATCTCCCAACGACGAGCAAAATAGCAGTGTTCATTATTATTATATCCTTCCTCTTCTATGTAATTGTCTTTCCTCTACCATGAGGTCAAGATGTATCTTTGTTGGCTACCATTGTCTTAAGAGAAATCTATAAATCTAATAAGTATTTATTGTCTTCGTGAACTCATTGCTCCCATGAGTTCAAGAAGAACCCATTAGCTCTATATTTCTTTTAGCTATATATATATATAGAGCTTTGCTATGCCTACAACCAATACTTACAACCCTCCTACAATCTGCCACGTGTCGGGCTTCGATTGGAGGAGGGGAGTAAGTGATGGGTCGGATGGAGCCCATGTAGCAGGGGGGTGTGAGAGGTGGTGGGACCCGGTGGGACCTATATGTAAGGGATGGATGAGTGAGGTTGTAAGAAGGTTGTAAGAATTTGGTAGTAAACTTAGCATTATATATATATATATATATATATATATATATATATATATATATATATATATATATATATATATATATATATATATGGGTCGTTCTATAATACATCCCCTGGAAAAGGATGTATCGATACATCCGAAATCTGGACCATTGGATGTTGATCCAATGGTTCAGATTGAATAATAGAGTAGAAACATCATTTATTGCTGATTTAGACTTTTGACTTGTTGGTAACTTGCTTTAGCAGGTCATTCTTCACTTTAATTTTTTCAATGAACACCCTAAATTAACTCATATTTACTCTCTCTTTCGTCCATCCAATTTAATATTTTATGCATCAACGTATAAATTCCGTAATTTTTTTTTTGGTTACAGGCCGTGGTGGTGGTGGTGGTGTTGGTGGTGGTGGTGGAAAGAGAAATGGAGATGAAGAAGGAAATAAGAATCGGTCTGGATCGCGTCGAACGTCGTCGAGCCCTGCTAGAACAACGAGGAGTACCAGCTGCGTCGAGAAGAATCGGTCCGGTTCGCGTCGAACGTCGTCGAGACCTTCTCGAACAAGGAGAAGTACCAGCGACGCTGCTCTAATTTTACTGTCCATGCCATTGTCAGAAATTTTATTTTTATCTAACAATTTAATATTTTGTTAATAAAGCTACATGTCATGGTGGTGGTGGTGAACTGAGGAAACCTACTTCTGAGGTCGGACGGATCATCTGCTCATATATTTTTTTTAAAAAATCTGTATTGATCGGACGAAATATTTTTTTACTTTTCTAATGATAATATTTTCGAAGAGAATATTTTTTTGGACGGAGACCATTCTATTTGCTTTTAACACGGAGAATGGCCATTCTCAAAGAGAATGGCCATTATTCGTTCCTTTAACATGAAGAATGGTCATTCTCCTTGCTTTTAAAACGGAGAATGGCCATTCTCCGTTCTTTTAAAATGGAGAATGGTCATTCTCCGTTCTTTTAACATGGAGAATGGACACTCTCTGTACTTTTAACAAAGTATGGTACATTTAGGACTGGAAATGTTCAAGTATCTCATATTTTTTTCACTAAATATTTACAGTATTTTTAATATCATTTACCAAAGTATATTCATTTCATATTAAATCATGTTCAAGAAAATCTGAATATCATTTTATCAGGCTTCCACTGTATGGCTGCACAAAATTTCTTGCGAGTGTTTGAATATAATTAACCTACTATCCAAGAGAATTTTTCTTACATTACATTATGCATTACAGTGGCATCGAATTCATACTGATGGCATCGATGTACTGATGGCAATAACAAAGGATGAACAGGTAGAATTATAATTTTGCTTCAGCAATAACAAGGGATGAATAGGAAGGATTACAATTTTGCTTCAGCAATAACAAGGGATGAACATGCAGGATTACATTATGCATTATACTGGCATCGAATTCATACTGATGGCATCGATGTAATAATTTTTTACAGAAAGCAAAACACATTATACTCAAATAAAGTTTTAGTGATCCCAGGAATGCATCCGTAATAAGGCCATCTGTAAAACCTAGGAATGCACCCAGGACTCATGAAATCTGTGAAGGACATCTGCAAATCAAAGGAATACACCAAAATATCAATATCATCTGTGAAGGCCAACTGCAAATCAAGTAAACACTTCAACCAAAAAATCATAATCAAATTAAGTATACTTCATTCCAAGTCCAACAAACTGCATAATCCACGTTACAGTAATCTGTCCAATCCACGTTATTAATTCAACATAGAGCCTGCATAATTCACAATATAATAATCCAAATAAATATCAGACCTACTCTAAATTCAAGACCATATTACATTTTTCAAACAAATTACGAACTATGCACTTAGTACAAGCGAAAAGTTTAGTCTTACAATATTTCAAACACAAAATTTAGTTTGACCGCCAAGACCAACAAATATTCAGAACCATATTACAATCCAAATATTACTTCCAAATTGAAATAAAAGCTTCAAACTCAAAAGATGAATCTTCATAGCCATCGTCATCTTCTTCTTCTTCTTCTTCTTCTTCTTCTTCTTTCTTTCTTTTTTCTTCTTCTTCTTCCTCAAAATATCCTTCACCTACACCTTGAGGGACGAAATAAGAAAAATTAAAGTCAATATAGACTCACCTTCGAGGTTGAAGTTTTTGTTAAACTTTTCGATGGTGTGACCGGATCTAAATTTTCACGCATTCTTTTCGAAGAACTGCTAAAGTCAGTTTCTTCTGTAGGACACAGTGCGAGAATTCGGTCCATTGCTTTATTATGATTCTGTAGAAGCACGTCCTCCTCATCGGAAGATTCAACGGAAACCTCCTCCACATTATTAAATACTCCAGATGAAGATGCCTTCTTCAAATCTGGAGATTCTTCAATCTTCTCCAAACGCCGAGATAAATTCATTTGTTCAATTTCTATTGAACCAAGCTTAGAATTGATCGATACAACTTGAGCTGAAATCATCGACAGTTGTTCTTCAATCCTGCGCAACATACGCGGAATGAAGGTTTCATTTGGAGCTGGCAACCAATCTTCTACGTCTTCTACATTTTCCACCACACAAGTAGACATCTTGAGAACAAGAAAACTATTGTATTTCAGAAAACTATTCTATGTATTTCAGAATAAATAATAGTACTATGAAACAAAAAAAACTATTGTATATATAGCAAGAGAGAAGTACAAAAAGTGAGGAAGATGGAAAGACAAATAAATTTCGAGACTAGCAAACAATCTACTAGCCGTTTCATTGAGGAGGGATCGAGGAAGATTCTACTAGCCATTTGAAAAGTACAAAGGTTATCATGATTAACAATTTGAGGAACTCTATACGAGGTTTAATTCCGCTGGTACTCCTCGTTGTTCGAGGAGGGCTCGACGAAGTCCGCCGCGAACCGGAACTTCTTCTTCTTTCCTTCTTCATCTCCGTTTCTCCTTCCAACACCACCACCATGGCCTGTAGCTTTATAACAAAAATATTAAATTGTTGGATGAAACAAAAAAAACAAATGACGAAAAGATTACTAAATCAAAATCAAATAGAACACATATTCATAGAAAATATTAGATTAAAGATGAAAATGTTACAGAAGCAACACCACAATTTTATAACAACTAAGCAGACTCTGCATTATTTAACTAAAATTAGGGATTGTGTCCTCCTTGAATTTAATTTACACAAAGAAGAGATTTGAGAGAACGAGCTTTTATCGGCTTCCTACCACTTTTCTTCCTCTGAATTCTTCCCTTACTATTATCCACATTGGCTACAGGAACTTCGTCAATGTCGTCGTCGATGTCATCATCTAGATCGCCAGCAGCGGTGGTGTCGTCGTCTACATCGCCTACAGACCTGGACACACTGTGTCCTTCCTTTCCGGCTGACACACAATTATTGTTATATATACGTAGTTGCACAAAATATTAAATTACATGGACGAAAGAGAAAGTAAATATGAGTTAATTTAGGGTGTTCATTGAAAAAATTGCATTGAAGAATGACCTGCTATAGCAAGTTAACAAGAGGTCAAAAGTCAAAAACAGCATTAAATGATGTCTCCTGCATTATTTAATCTGAACCGTTGGATGAACATCCAACGGTCCAGATTTCGGATGTATCGATACATCCAAAAAGGGTGGATGTATTGTAGAATTTTCTTGAACTAATGGTAGACACAGAGGCAGATCCAAAAACTATAGCTGGGGTGGACTACAAAAAATTTGGGTGGACTGAAAGTAGATAAATCCGTATAAAAAAATCAATATTTATATATATATATATTGATTTTTTTATACGAATTTATCTACTTTCAGTCCACCCAAATTTTTTGTAGTCCACCCCAGCTATAGTTTTTGGATCCGCCTCTGTGTCTACCATTAGTTCAAGAGGAGTCTAATAAGAAAGGGTGGTTTGGGGGTGGGCTGGAGCCCACCCCACCCATATATATATATATATATATATATATATATATATATATATATATATATATATATATATATATATATATAAAATTATTTTTTATATAATTATTTTAAAAAAATTTATACAGATTTATCTACTTCAGCCCACCCAAATTTTTGGTAGTCCACTCCAGCTATAATTTCTGGATCCGCCCCTGTGTCAGTGTGTCTACCATTAGTTCAAGAGGAGTCTAATAAGAAAAAATGATTACTAATGAGCCCACTAATAGTCTACCATGGCTCGAACTTGCACTATTCAAGAAAATATTGTCAATTCTCCGTGCTTAATAAGAACCTACTTTTGTCTGTCGTGAGCTTTAGGAGAAGCCGACGACTAAATGATTAAAAAAAATGAGCACATTAAAGTTGATAAAATATTCTCTTATTATATGAGTTGAGTTAAACATGAGACTCTTCTCTTTGCATAATTTAAAAATTATGGTAGTTGACTCTAGATATGGAAAATATAAAGGACTTATATATCAAGAATACAATAATTTCTCTCATTATGTATGGAATGAGGACAAAACCATGATGATCCCATTTTAGCAGAAGGTTAATTTGTATTTAAATGCTATGAACTTTTTTCGATTATCATTTTAATACCTTATTTTTTTCTGTATACATGACTACCATAAACTTACAAGTACCAATATCACTATACTACCTTCCATTAATTTCCATTCATGAAAACTCTCACGTGATATTATTATTAGGTCGCCTCCACCCCTAATAGCATAATATCTCTCTTTTCACTTTTCAAGTTCATCAAACTAGGTCGGATTGTAGAATTTCTATGTTCCTTCCACGATTTTAGTTAAATAAAAGATATTTTACAATTTAAATAATTTTGAACTTGAAACTATACTTTTTATCTACCAAGTCCAATTTGTTATAATTTTTTTTCGAAAATTTTTTGGTCGGATTACAGCTTACCGTGTCCATGTATTACTCCGCCTCTGCAGACGAGTCCCAACTCTAGATGGATATCCCCAGTTCTGGTCTGCATCAATAAATTTCCTTTTCCCTTCAAAAAAACACAAAAAACAAAACAAAACTCTAGATATATATCCAACCCGTTGAAGCCCACTACTAACTAGGCCTACCTACCTACCTGCCCAAATATAAGTAGACTTACATTTATATATTGCTTAACCTACAGGTGTATGAGTGAAGTGTTATATATTCTACTAACAATCAATTTCTATACATGATCTCAAATATCGAACATGTGACAGCCTTCTGCACTCGCTAGTCGCTAGTGTAATTTTTGTACTCCATGCTGATGTATAAAATAAAAATCTAATATAGATATCCAAATTATATGAACCCAATCGTTTTCAATTCCAAGTTCACACACAGACGAGACAGAAAAGACAACAGCAGTCAGGATACTGACATGGTCCGGTAGCAAAAATTAGCAGATAAAATTTCATAACTGATGAATAGATTAAGAATAATACTCTTAAGTTTGACATTTTCTAATTTAGAAAATAAG
>JANAVB010007197.1:4314971-4444908 GCA_029216955.1 Iris pallida
ATGAGTTGAACTATTAATTCTGAGTTTATAAAAAACATAATATATATTGTTCTCCACTTGTAAAATTATGCGGAAAAAAAAAATTATAAGAAAAACCAATTCGTCGACAGCAGGGTTCGAACCTGCGCGGGCGAAGCCCAACAGATTTCAAGTCTGTCTCCTTAACCACTCGGACATATCGACTCACTTTGCTCAGATAAATAATATCAAAGTATTTAAATAAATTTCATGGTTCTGTTCCTAAGCAAACTGTCAGTCGTGTGATTGCTTTCGTTGCGATCACTGTCATGGCATTCTCCAGAAACCATGGGTCGTTTGGTTAATTGTAGGAAGTGACGGAATTTATTTTTTAAAAGTGTACAATTACGGAGTGAAGCCTCCATAGCACAATTGTCTTCCATTTGTCAAGCCGATGCGACAGTTTTCCAAGAATAACAACAACAAACAAAACATTTTTTTCTCTTTTCTTTTTTTGATTGAATCAAACTAAACATTCAAATCCATTATGGAAAATTTACTAAAGGGATAAAATTTTGTTAAAAAATTGTTAGAAGATAAGATGTTTAGGGAATTATATGGAACGATACGTTCAGCCAGATCGTCTGATGGAGTCGTTAGTAGCTGTGTATAATAATTTTCATTTAAACCATAGCTTTCAAATCAATATGTTCCTCCGGGCCACTGGGAAGTCCCCTGGCTAGCCCACTGCGAAGTCTCCTGGCCAGCCCACTGTGAAGTCTCCTGGGCAGCTTGCTGAGGCGGGATCTCGTCAGCTTGCTGAGGCGGGCTATCAGAGAACGGTAGGGTGACATGGTGCCTAACTTGGCTAATAATGCCTGTAGGATAATCTGGCGGAATATGTAACGGAGGGTTCGGAGGATCCGGATCCGCTTTCACCCAACCCAAAAAGTTTCTTACCGCTGTTTTCAACACTTCAGGATTTGGGTTATCATATGCTTGCTCCAAAGCTGGAACCTAAAATAATAACACATTACTTATATTAGTTCACATGTAAGCTGAAATATTGATTTACAATAAAAAATTACTTACATCAGTTCTTATTATATGTTCATGAAATTCACGCAGACTGTAATCATCTATACCTCTATGTTGGAATCGAGGCTCCTGATATAAGTAGCGTATGTTGCTTATAATTGAAGATTCCCACCAAAATCTATATGCAATATTCCCGTATACTGTACCGTTTGATAAATATGAGTATATATATGATACCATATGGAAAAAAGTATTGGTTAACTTTAAAATAACTTACAATCCTCCATAGGTGCTATGTTCTGAGACAAATGTGAGATGTTATGTGTCTCTAGTCTGGAATTTCAAGCAGGAATTAATTTGCGAGCTCTTGCGGTTGCACTTCCTCTACCACGATTGTAGTGAGGCGGATCTTCGGGTATATGTTGTTTCATACCGAATTGTCGCATAACACGATCAACTGGATGATACATTATGTCTCCATGATATATTATGTAAAATCTATGGAGACTTAATTCATATAATGTTCGTTCTATCTCAGAAGGGTAAGGATTAATACAATAATGCACATTTGAACCTATTTTATGTCAAATAATTATAAGATAATAAAATAAAATAAACTTAATAAATGTAGAATGATGAGTTTAATTTACCTCTAAAATCTGTAGTGAATCAAATTGGCCCCGATATATCGGGACAACCGAGTAAACACAGTGTGCGGGATCTACTACATCAGTAATCCACCGTAAATCTATCGAAAAGACATGTGTGCGCTACTGATACGGGAAAGTGACCTACCGATAAAAAAAATGCTCGTAGGACCAAACCTAAAAAATATATGATATAAGTGTACAAATTTTAAATGTATATCAAATTCAAACAATTTTTATACATAGATAAATGTCACGCATCCATTTAAAAGTTTCATTAATTTATTCTTTGACTGGAATTGTACAAAATCTGACATAGCACTGTATAGATATGCCAGCATTGACGCTCCCCAAGCATGAATCGTCGGTTCCGTCAAATCTTTCAGAAATGACAGAAACCGTAAATTTACCATATCCGATGAGTCGGAAAACCAAAACTGTATTAATTAGGCCTAGTAAATAAGCTCTGGTGCAAGCAATGACGTGAACAGATTATGAAAAAATTACATCAGCTAAACTAAATTGATATATAATTTATAAATACTAACCGTAAATGTAATACTTACCAGTTCCTCATCAACTGAAATTTCTTCGTCACCAATACGATTTATGTGCGTAAAATTCTGACGGAGCCATGTATATGACACTAAGCTTTTGTCTTTCAATTTTGTTGCCTCCACACCTAGGTATGCCATGATCGCTGTCTCAGCGAAAAATGACTCATCAAATATTATAGGTTCACCTGTAATAGGTAGACCTAAAATATTTGCAACATCTTTAAAGACAATAGTCATTTCACCGAAAGGTAGCTGGAACGTATTTCGTTCAGGCCACCAATGCTCTACTAGACTGAGGATCAAGTCTCTATCTTTATGTAGAAAACGTATTTGATCAATGTACTGAAAACCAAATACGTGCAACAAAGCTTCTTGGTCACTAGTCAACCTCCAAAAATCAAGTTTGCCCTCATAGCGCCATGTGGCATATTTTTGACACCGCACATCTCTTTTATAATCACATAGCTATATATAAAATATACGAACTATATTATTATTAAACATATAAAATATAAATTTTATTGACTAACTAAAATTTAATATACCTCTACAGTAAATATCAAACTAGGTATGTGTGACTCATGCTGCTGCTTAATTAATTCTGTAGTTGGCCCCCCTGGTATACGACCATCGTTTTGGTTAGCCATCTGTAAAAAGATGGTTGTCAAAACGCATATTTAAATAGTCATGGTTAGGATTTACATTAGGATAAAGGTTAAGAGTAGGATTTGTGAGTTAGGGTTAGGGTTAGGGTTTAGTTGACGGGTTAGGGTTAGGGTTTAGTTTACGGGTTAAGGTTAGGGTAAGGGTTTGGATTAGGTTAGGGTTGGGTTAGGGTTACGATTAGGTTAAGGGTTTGGATTAGGTTAGGATTGGGTTAGGGAGTTTATAGGTTAGGGTTAGGGTTTAGTTTACGGGTTATGGTTAGGGTAAGGGTTTGGGTTTATATTAGGGTAAGGGTTTGGATTAGGTTAGGGTTTAGTTTAGGGTTAGGGTTAGGGTTGTGGTCTAGATAAGGTTTAAGATTAGTCTTAGGGTTAGGTTTTGGGTCTAGATTAGGTTTAAGATTAGTCTTAGGGTTAGGGTCGGGTTCTAGATTAGGGTTAGGATTAGTGTTTGTATATTTATTACTATTAAAATTTCTTGGGTTAGAGGTTAGAATTAGTGTTTGTATTATGGTTAGGGTTAGGGTTAGGGTTAGGGATATGAAGAATACTAATAGTAATAAATATAATTCAAAAATAATTAAAAAATTAAACTAACCTGGCTTTTCTTCTTGAGTTCTTCTTCTCCTTCTCGGTTTCTCAGAAGCTGCTCCCCCTCTTCCTGTAAACTACTCACTTCACTCTTCTTTCCTCTTAACTCCCCCAACCATCAACTCACCCAACTCCATTAAACCATCTCCCTCTCATTTACTATCGAACCCATCCATCCTCCACATACAGAGAACCGGCCAAGCCGTGAATCGACCGACCATGTCCAAATTCCGCCGCATAGTCTGTCAAAAATTGGACATGCCCAATTTCTGATAGAAATTGGACATGTCTAATTTCCGACAGACGGTTTGGCAAAAAATTGGACATGGCTCAAATTTTGCCACTTCGTCTGTCGACTTCTATAGTTCTTCCAATTACCCAAACTTTTATTTTTTTTCGCAAATATAGGATAATTTCTTATCCTTATAGTAAATTTTCTGAATTCATTAATAAGTTGCTATTCGGGGCACATTTGTATTCAAATTTTGGACAGACACCACCAAAAGTAATATGAGTTATCATTTTTAGGTTATAAAAGTGGTAGGAGACAACATACAATTTGTGAGGGAACAACATACCATTTCAAAAAGCCAAAAGTTGCTTCAAAAAAATTTCAAACATCCAATAATTTCTCCTTCTCACCTAACATCATATTCCTCTTCCTCTTGCAACATCTTCCTCTTTTGAACATCAATAAGTTTCAAACTTCATTGTAGGATTAATTTGGAAGTATTAGAATTCGTGACAATCGCGTTGGGGACGACGAAGGATCCTGATATTCCTATCAATGGTCAGGATTGTCAGCCTGATATTCCTATCAATAGTCAGGACGATCCTGGCAGTCTCTATATAACAAAAGCGTCATCTATGCCCAACACGCTGTAGATAGAGGTCACACTACCATGTTAACCAACATCACGGCCTTCTCCATCTCCTACCCCCCCGTTCTCCTACCTTGGGTGTCCGTTGGTGTACGGCAGATCCAATTTGGGACTTTTCGACGAATTACTGGATAAAATTAGGAAGGAGATTGAGGGATGGCACAACTTCACCCTATTGCCTGGTGGGAAGACCATCCTGATCCATCATGTTCTGTCCTCCATCCTGATTTACACCCTGTGATGTAGCGTGGATTCCAACTCTGAATCCTTTTAGGATTCTTTTTCTTTTGCTTTATCTTTTTTAAGAGTTGATAAGAATCCTATTTGTTTTAGGACTCTTATTTTGACTCTATCTTTTATTAGGATAAGTTTTATCTTTATTTGTATAGGATTAGGTTGTCATAAATTCCTATAAATAGGCAGCTTCTGTATGCAATTGAGGAACAACTTTTAATCAACAAAAATTCTTTTTTAAAGTTTGAGATTTATTCTCTTCTTTTCTTAGTTGTGGACTCGACTGTTCCGTGGATTCAGAAGTCCCTCGCTTGAGGTTTTTAAGCAACCTTCGTGCGGACCCCTCACAAGGTCCTCCGTCTGAGTTTTTGCGGCACCATTTTCGCTCTCACCAAGGAATGGTGGTCCAGTTACTGTCATTACTGATCGACTTGGACATTGCCAAGCATGAAGGTAAGTCCGTTCCGCTATCTCGCTGCGTCAAGTGGCATAAGAGCCCTACCGTTTTAGGATTCCAATTTTTTGGGCACCTTTGAATTTTTTTTCAAAACAACAATGGTGAAATCCATCACACGCAAGAAATTTGATGCTCTATCAGACAACGTTGACATCTTGTCAAACAAATTAGATGCCTTGTCTGACAAATTGGACATAGTACTGGACTTTCTTGGTATCCAATATAACGCTACAGTTGATTTTACAGGGATACCACACACAAAGACAAGAGGCAGAAATGCTCGTTCTATTACTATCCATCTACAAAAAGGACTCGAGTGTGTTCCCAATAGTTATCCACTCAGAGCACCAGTGGTCGTTGTTGACTATGAAGACGACGAGATTGAGAAGATCGTATCAAAGTCGGATGCACACATTGCAGATACTGAGCTAAAATCTGCAATACTTCAAGAAGAGACTTTCTCCTTCGACGGAGCATTGAAGAATTCACCAATATATAAAGCTTCCAATAACGATGGCAGACCTCCTCATCACAAACCTCAGAGTGATCCGCCAGACACATCATCTAAGTTCGATCAGTCAATTCCTAGATTTTCTAGATGCTGCAACAAATCTTGCATATATGCATTTTCTTCAGACAACTTCAAGCTCTACAATTTTCTCAAAGATCGTTTTGAAGAGCGAATATCATCAAATCGAGATTCGACCTGATGATCAGTGGAAGACTATTTTCAAAATCCGAGAAGGACTATATAAATGGCTCTTTATGCCCTTCGGACTTTCGAATGCGTCAAAAATCTTTATGCGCATTAAGAATCATGTTTTGAAGTTATTAACAAGAAAGTTCATAGTCATCTACTTTGTTGACATCCTGATTTATAGCAAGAGCCAAGCTAACTATCTGAAGCACCTCAAAAAAGTTCTCAACCTTGTTCGAATTAAAAAGTGTAGCTTACTTACTAACCAACTCATCTTCTTGGATTTGTGACTAGCGTCGATGGCCGCAGTATTGATGAAGAGAATATTCGAGCAAGCCGCGTCTTGTTTACACCAAAGACAATGGCTGAAGTTCAAAGCTTCTATGTTCCCGCCAACTTTTACCGACGATTCATCCGCAACTTCAGCATGAAGACACACAAATCTCCCCAACCATCAATATCTTCGATCTTTACGAATATTTTTCACCTGCCGAACCGCCTTATTCTGAGAAAAACTTGGAGACGAGTTCCTTTGAAGTAGGGGAGACTGATGTAGCATGAATTCTAACTCTGAATCCTTTTAGGATTCTTTTTCTTTTGCTTTATCTTTTTTAAGAGTTGATAAGAATCCTATTTCTTTTAGAACTTTTATTTTGACTCTATCTTTTACTATGATATGTTTTATCTTTATTAGGATAGGTTTTATCTTTATTTGAGTAGGAGTAGGTTGTCATAAAAGTCCTATAAATAGGCACCTTCTGTATGCGATTGAGGAACAACTTTTAATCAATAAAAATTTATTTTTAAAGTTTGAGAGTTTGTTCTCTTCTTTTCTTGGTCGTGGACACAACTGTTTCGTAGATTTGGAAGCCCCTCGCTTGAGGTTTTCAAGCAACCTTCGTGCGGACCTCTCACAAGGCCCTCCGTCGAAGTTTTTACGGCACCGCTTCGCTCTCACCAAGTAATGGTGGTCCAGTTATCGTCATCAACGATCGACTTGATCATTGCCAAGCACGAAGGTAAGCCCATTCCGCTATCTCGTTGCGTCACCCTGCTGCCTGCTCCCCCCTAAAAAGTCCTCTCCAACATCGAAAACTTCTTCGCCAACTTCTTCTGGGACCACTGTGACGATAAGGATAAGCGTCATTGGGCATGCTGGGACACCATGGCCCGACCCACTCCAGAGGGGGCCTAGGGTTTTGCAAGCTAGCCCACGTTATCGATGCCTGCTCGATGAAGATATGGTGGAAGCTTCGAGATAACCGCACCATATGGGCCCGCTTCATGAAGGCCAGGTATTACAAACATTCGCATCCTTCTGTCGCTACTATCAACAGAAGATCCTCTGCATCCTGGCATTGACGACCGGAGCCTAGCCGAACCACTGATTCGGTTAAGGCTAGGATCGGGTGACTCCTCGCTCTTCTTCAAGCGGTGGTCAGGGGACGACCTCCTTCAACCTTCCCTAGGAGCCCCCACCACCAGCTCCATCAGGGATCTGTGGACTGTTGATGGGAATTGGAAGTGGAGACGGGTGCGTGAGTGGATTGGAGATGAGGCCGCTGCAGGCCTTTCCGCCTCTGGCTTGGTGGTGGGACAGGACCTTGACTCCCTCCGGTGGTCACTGACAGCTGACGGTTCCTTTTCACTCGTGTCGGCAAGGCGACTAGTCCGCGGAGCCGGTACAGCTTCCCCTATCATTGCATTATTCTGGCAGTCTTGCATCCCTAAGAAGTGGTCTATTTTGCTTTGGAGAATGCATCACAAGAAACTTCCCATCGATGATGCCACCATCACCATAGGCTTCAGTTTAGCGTCATCTTGCCATTGCTGCACGGATTGCCAGCCTGAAGCTGCATACCGCATCTTTTCGTCGGACGATCTTGCGTCTGAATTGTGGCTTAGACTATCGAATTCTTACCTCCCGAATTCGATGAACGGGGGTTTCCAAGACCTTTTAACTTCTTGGGGCAAAGCTTCTCACGACCACCAGATTGTTGCAGCGGCCACAACTTGGGTTTTGTGGAAGAATCGTAACAAACATAGATACAAAGGGTACCGGTACAACTCTGCTCAACTGATAAGAGAGGTCTACCGACAGATCCACAAGGCTAATAGACGGTGCAAGCACGTCAAGACAGACTTCTGGAACTCTTTCAACAACTAAGGTCTTTTGTTAGTTCGATGTACGTTAGGCCTCGGAGCGGGTGCTTCTTTTTGCTTTCCCGTCACGTTTTTCTTTTTGGCCACAAACTTATTTGTATAGGCATCGACATTTTGCGCCTATTACATGAATAACTCTCTGTCCTAGGACTGCCATGATTCTGGAATTTCTAAAATCAGTCAAGAGTGTCAAAATTATGTTTGTCGTTTCCAACCCGACCTAAAGCTTCCAAGTTTCTGTAATAGAGTATGATACCATCAATAAGGTGTTTGAACGAGGAATATGTTGCAAGAGAAAGAATAAATTGTGTGAGAGAAGAGGGAATATGAATTTGGTTTATTGAAATTGTGTGTTGTCCCATACATTTTTTGAAGGATAATTTAGATATAAAATATGGTAAATTAAAAAAAAAATTACAGCCGATATCACCTTGTGTGTAGAATCTGCTGAGTTTGGTGATATATTCAGCAATTACAATCAGAATATTTCCGTCATATTTTGTCAATGATAATTAACAATACAATAATCCAAAGGCAACGAAGTCTAGTTTGAAAAAGTAAAAGAAACCATATTTTTTGTTAGTACAAGTCTCAAATTGATCATCTTCAACTTACTCTTGCTTTCAATACAATAGCTCATTTTACGTTAAGTACCCCTATGTTTACAATTTATTACACTAATAATTTTTTACTTAGAAACTAATTACATGGACCATTCTACTTTAACACTACTTTTTTTAAATGTTTTTATTTCTGAATGTTATTTGTAGTATTTTATACTATATCATATTTTTATATTATATTTCTATTATTTATTATTTATTTTTTACTTTCTAATTTTTATTTTTTTATACTTTATTATTATTGTTGTTGTTGTTATTTATGTTTTTTTAAAAAATACTAAAAGAATTTATTTTTTAAAATCTTTGTTATTTATATTTTGTATTTCTTTTATAAATTTTAAGATTTGGTAAAACATAAATTATAAATCTCAAAGATATATTTCACAATTTGATACAATACCAATTATTATCCTATATATTACATTACATTACATGTTAAATGAAACATTTGAATACATTTGATATCATTTCACATGATTGTATATATTTTAACAGATAATATAATCATAATTTTATTATATTACAAACTCAATTACATTACAAATTCTATTTTATTATAATTATAATTATAATTATATTATAATAAATCAAACACAATCTAACTTAGATATAGACATGATATCTATTTCTTTATCCGTTGCGTGTCAGAATTTAGACACGGTGTTACTTGTGTAAAAGTAAAGAGCCGATCAGCATAAAAACTATCGAAGCATCATTCACCAAAATTTCAAATTATTCATAAATGAACTCTTGGCCCGTATGTCTCCTAAGTAAAATTCTAGAACACTTTACTTTCGGATAAGAGATGTTGTTAACTATTAATTTTAATTTGGATGAGAGTTTTGTCCTTTTCAAGCTGATATGAGTATTAAAGAAGCCACACAAACTGACTAATCAATATAAGCATTAGAGAAAGAACCCAAATAACCATTCTAATTCTAAGGGAGCGTATGGTTCAAGTTTTTGAGGCTTGGAAATGAATTTTGACTTCCTTATTCATGTTTGGTATATTTGGGATTAAAAACAAGGAGAGAATATGAGGGGCTTATGTGGGAAAGTTATTTCCATTGACTTGGGAAAGCTCTCCCTTGGGAATAGATTTGCTTTCCTAGGAACGATATTTGGCTATTTTGTTTGGATGGTTATACCCTCTCTTTATTTTCAATTTTTCAACTTCTATACCAAACATGTGAATCATCATGAAATTAATGAAAGGATATTAAAGAAAACTAAACAAATTAAAATTCACATCCCTTTGTAAACCAACATGGAGATGAAATTTTTTAAAATTTTGAACTACCTATTCCGAATCTAACCAAACATGGGTATGAGAATGTTGAATTTCTTTCTCATGAAAAAAAATTAAAAATTTATTCCTAAAAATATAAAAATTTAATCCAAACGAGCCCTAAAAGAGTACTATAAACCAATCATACAACACTGATTTTTGAATTATCATGGGGTAACTGGCTGCAATATTGCCACATCATCACTTGCTGTACACTAGTGACAATTGCTTATGAATTGAAACCATATCTGTTCCATAATAAATTAAACATTAAGGATGGTCAAATGATGCCTGGACCATTAACCCCACCCAAATAATTTCCACAATAAATACAAACTAATGATTTTAAGAGAAATCTGTCGCGACCCGCACCAGGAAGATTTGGACATGAGTCGTGGGTACGTCCAGCCTACGCCGCAACATCGACGGTAGAACGATGTCTAGTCTATCTATATTGAGTCACAATTACGTAAATATCTCAACTAGAACAAAGTAGCAGAATATAATACTCAATCACAATTGCTAAAAAAATAAGGCATACTATGATATAAGAGAAATCCAAGACCAAGTCTAAATAACAAGTCTCAAGTCTAAAACCAATATAACATCCCAATGTATCAAGTAGTTGTCGGAGACATATCCGGTACCAAAATACTAATAAATTAAAGAAAACTAATATAATTAGATAATCCGGCTAGACCTTCCGGAAATCACTCCAAGCTACTGCTAAGCTACAGGGGCCAACTATAATGATACACCCTCCTGAGGTCCATAATAAGTGGTGCACCAGTCCTCCCAGACAATCACCTAAAAATATGTTATCTAATCAGGATTGGAACGAGTACAATTCTAACAGCAGTTCCAATTACATGATAAAGACTATAAAACAGTAATAGTAAATGTAATACATGATAAGAGGATAAAGTTGATACATATGGCAATTATAAGTAATGAACTATAAGTAGATAGGTACAAAATGACATATATCATTAGGTACGAACTGAAACAGAAAATAAACTGCAATCTAAGTGTTTTGAAATACTAGTTTAGATATGTGATCGATCTGGGAGCTTGCACAATATCTAATAAGATCTGTCTAACCATAGGTGAGATGTATGGTTAGCTCTCACAATGTCTACACTATCACAATGTCTAAGGATATGATCACATATTTAACTAGTATTTTCTCCACCCTGACTAGTACAATGGGTCCAACCATGGCACGTCACAAAATATGAATCATAATACAATGTCTAATATCAACATAATGAACAATGTCCAAATATCAATACGATGAACAATGTCCAACATGAAGGTAACATCTTATGACTGAAGATCTATTATAAACTATTTCTGTGTACCATCGTGTCAATAATCAAGTGTAACATCACTAAGTACAAGTATCATAGTAATCATCAAGTAAAGAAAACTATCAGAGGTTGTACTCGTATGTGGTCCTGAGCCGAAAGTAATAATCAAGTACGTATCGGTGTCCAAGATCTATATTTATGAATGCACATCATCAATCTATGAAAACTAACCTATACAATCATGCTATCTAACCCAAATAACACTAAAGTCAAGTTGGTATGGATAGAGGATACACATTCCTACAATTTCTAGTTCATATTTTACCAAAAGAGAAGTTTTCAGAAGTTTACTTTATCCTAACTTTAGGCTAGTGAACGAGTAGTCAGAAATAACAATGAATGGTTCAAACTTACGAATTCAGAAGAATAGATTTTGTCTAACAGTAAAACAAAATTTCAAACCAATCTAACGGTCGAATTTTTCAGAATCAAAAAACAAAGTTGTAAGAAAAACTGATTTCAGACATGGAAATAATTTGAGTGTAAGCAACATTTGAGTGAATAAACAATCTAATTTGTGGCTTAATTTTCGGATCTAATATAAATGTAACTATAGGTTACTATGAAAAAACTACACAGAAATCTAACGGTTTGATTTTCGGAAAACTGAGCTCAAAGTGATCTCCAAAAACAGTTTCAGACTTGAATGCTGAAATATTGTTCATGAAGTTCATTTTGCCCTCACTTTACATAACCCAAAATAAGTACTTAAGTCATGAAACCTACATGAAATGATTCAAAACTTAACCAAGAATACATACATGGCACTAAAATATACAAATATGGTATACACAAAAATAAGGCATGTTCAAAATTGGTAAAAATTATTCCAGACTTAAAATTATTTCAGTGTGCAGAAAAACTGTGAAGAAAACCGCTCATGATGGCTACTTTGGTCTTATTTTACACTAGTAAAACTAACTTTTCTGGACATGACTTAAATACAAGATTGATAGATAAAATATCATACTTTACATTCCAACAAGTGTCTCTGGAAAATAATTATTAGACAGAAAGTTATGCATGTTAAAGTTGGAAGAAAATTACAGTTTCTGCATTCAGAGTTTACGAGGTCAAGTTTGAGCCTAATTTGTACTAATCAAACGAAACATTTAAGGCACAACTCAATGTAAATTTTGTAGACAAAACATCCAGAATTGCATAAAAACTTCTAGAATCATAAAATATTGTCTACGCAGAAAGTTACACTACCAGAAAATAGACTAATTTTGAAAAAAATAATTTCGGGACAACGTTTTATCATAAATCCAAACCTTTAGACACTATTATTTATGTTTTATACCTAGAAAAATATTGTATCTAGTTATTACCTATGTTATATAAAAATATAAGACGAAAAATGAAGGTACTTACCTATGTACGAAACGTGGACCGCTTGTGTGTCATAAAATTCTGTTCGCGCACCTCTTCGGAAAACCTCTATACGGAGGGAAATATGGATAGAATATATAGACTATTATATATCAAATTGAAGGTAATTCAAAGATCTACGAGATGGAAAAAGTTTGGAGAAGTTTTACTAAATGGTTTTATGTGCGCACCTAATTCTTTGCACAGATTTCGTGGACAACACACTTTTCTGGAGACATCGTCGTGCAGCAAAGGTTTGAGAGGACACAACTCCATGAAAAATTAGGTAAAAATATAGAAATTAAAGCTAAAAGATAGATGAAATTTTTTCGTAAAGGGCTCGAGGCTCGTACCTATTGTTTTCGTGGCATAAAACGCTGTTGAAGTCAGCACTATCCAGCAGTCCTATTCTAAAATCACATTCAATCTAACGAGTTTGCGAGGGTGTTTTGGAATAGGAAATGAATGGAATGAGGGAAAAATGACCCATAGGACTGTAGGGGGTTGAGGGAGGAACATTGTGGCAAAGTTTCAGGAGAAATGGGATAGTAGAGAGGTGGTTTTGGCAACTAAAATTGGTGGTCACCACTTTAATCCGAAAATACACATATGCTAATGTTGTGTGTTATCCACACACTTGTGTGTGCACCACATGGGTCAAGTAAAGGCTTGGTTAGGGTCTTCTACTTGTGCAAATGTGGACCAATTTTGGACTTGATCAAAGTTGATTTGATTGGGTTTGAGTGACCTACAATAGTTACTAGCACCACTCTTAATAGGCTAAAATTAAACTAGCTAAAATGCACCTAGCCAAGTCCAAAACCATGGTATTATCTATAAATTATTAACCTTAAACATAATACTATATATATATATATATATATATATATATATATATATATATATATATATATATATATATATATATATATATATATATATATATATATATACATGACAAAACAGCGGAATGTTCCCCCCGAGATCCCCTTTCCCCCTTCTCCCATCTCCGGCTTCATGGTGTCCTCCCCGGCGTTTCTAGCCGTCGCCCGTCCCTCCCCTCCCCCCCATGCCTTGCCCGCCACCGCCTCATCCACCAAGCTGGTTGGTAGCTGCGGCCGCCGCCCAAGGATGTCTCATCTCAGCATCGCCTCGCGCTCGTCGGCGTCGGCAGAGGCGCGCTCGGGCTAGCCCCCGCCCCCACCCCCCTCCGACCCGGCGCCGCGTCACCACCTGTCCTCTCCGCCCCCCTCCCCCTCCGACTCCTCGCCCAGGGTGGACTGCGGAGTAACTCCGGCTGATGGAGCGAAGTCGCACGGCCTCGTCAGCCACCCCCGCTGCTTTTCCTCCCCTCCGCCGCGGCAGCAGCTCCGTCGCCCACGCAGGCTGTGGGTCCGGAGATCTCGGTCCGGAGTTCCAACTCACCACACGGGTCCAGGGTGTGGCAGCATTTTCTAATTTTCTTCCGCCCTCGGGAGCTGGGGAGCAGTTGGCTCCCTCGGGCGCCGGGTAGCACATGGCCCCTTCAGTCCCCTGTCCCCCCCTTGGGACCTGTGATAGTTTCTTGCACAGTCAAACATTCACATGGGACCGGTGCTTGGCGCATTCCTGAGGGCAGCCACGTGCCTCCTTTGTGTCCCTCTTCTGTGCGCAATCTGGAGGTGGGCCACGCGCCCCCCGTTTCTCTTCCTTCTGTGCGCAATCGAGTGGAAGGTCACGCGCCTCCTATTTGTTACCCTCCTGTGCGCGTTCCAAGCCAGGGCGCAGCAGGCGCAGCCCCCTCTCAGAGAGCGGGCCATTTCCCTTGCGCACCTCAGGCCGGGGTCCCCCTCGTGCGCAGTCACAACGCTCCCCCTCCCGTCAGTCTGGCGCTTCCCGAGGAGACCCCCTCTCCCCCCATGGCGCAGCCTGGGCCTTCCCCCCTCGCCTCGTGGCGACATCCGGGGTCTCCTTCCCCCGCCCTCTAGCGTTCCATGGCGCTTCCTCTCCCAGCCTCTTGGCGCCCCCCAGGGCTCCTCCCCCCAGTCCCTCGGCGCAATCGGGGCTCGCTCATCCCAGGGCGTTAGCGCAGTCCGGCCCCATCCCGAGCCCGGTCTCATCCCGGAGAAGCTCCCCCGTTTTGGCGCCCCCTGCAGCCACCCACACAGCCCCCTCTCCTCCACCCCTCCCCAATTCCGCGACCGGCGTCTCCTACGCCGAGGCTCTCAGGCCGGACCGGAGGCAGAATCCCCCTTCGTCGGCCGTAGAGATTATTCTTCCGGATCTCGAATTCCCGTCTCCCTTCGATGGTGCACCCATCCGGGTTCCCTTCGCCTCGTCCGAGATCCATTCTCTTTTCGCCTCCTTTTCCAAGTCGTTCATTCTCAAATTTGGCTCCGGATGTCCGAAGATCCCCATTGTCTCGGCAGCGGTCGCAGGGTGGGGCCTTTCCGCCGACTTTCGAGTTGCTCTACTCGACCCCTAACACATGCTCCTTCACCTCTCTTCCGACTCGGACTTCGCGATCGCCCGGGCCAAGGGCACTGTCAGAATGGGTTCGCAGATCGCTGAAGTGGTCAAATGGACTCCCGAATTCAACCCAAAATTTGACTCAACTATCATCTCTACCTGGATCACCCTCCCCAATCTCCCCCTGGTCTGCTTCCCCGCAGCCGCCCTCAAACGAATCGCCAGCTCCTTCGGGACCCTGGTAGCCATAGCGAAAGAACCCGCAACCTCTCCAAGTGCAACTATGCGAAGATATGTGTGGAGCTAGACCTTGCTAATGACCCTCCCAAACTCGTAGAGATAGAGCTCGGAGACACATCTCACAGTCAGGAACTGATTTACGACAACAGCATTATCTTCTGTAAACACTGTCAGATGAGTGGGCACCATATGCAGTACTGCTTCCGCGCTCACCCAGAACTTAAAAAGAAATCCCCGCAAAACTCACGTGCGCCCACAGCTCAAAAATACCCCGCCATTATCATCCACAAAGCAAATCTCGACCCCCTTCTCCAGACCGGTAGTCAGACTCCTCCCCACTCTCAGGCGCTAGCCTCCACCAGTCGGGCTATCGTCCCTTTCATACCCTCCACTCTCGTACTCCACAACTCGTTTGATCTCCTTTCAGACCCCCCTTCCGAAGAAGCACTCAGAGCGCCTTGCTTCCCCCCTACAATCTCCACCGGCCAAAAAGAGTCCCCCACAATCAGCGGACACCCAAACGACGATCACACCATTATCATTCATACTCAACCCGAGATCACCACACCTCCCCCCCACGAGGCCTCCCCCTCCTCCCTACTTCCCGAAAACCATTCACAACAACCGGGACAGGCCGCAAAGGCCGCGTCGGCTAGCAGCTCAGAGCAGATAGAGGCTAATCGGGCAGACCCAGAACTTCCTACTCCCACTAAGGTCGCTCAGACCTCTCACACCCACATCTTAACTGGCAGATTCTGGCAGGCCAAGGAAGCTGGGTTTCTGGATCGTGCCAACCCCCTTTGCGCCTTGGACGATCAGGAGAACGACCCACTCACCATCGCGGTCGCAGAAGGAAGCAGCGAACAAGATCGACCAATCAATGAGTCAGAAAGCAACGGACCCATTAGCGCCCTAACCAAAAGAAATGCCTCCAAGAAGAATAAAAACAAACAAAAGCAGATGACGGCTAGGACTACAAGGTCCGCCTCGAAGCACAACCAACCCACCCATTTTCTACATCTGATGATTAATATCATCTCCTGGAATGTCAGAGGGATCGGAAACAAATCGACGATGAACAGGATTCTCAGCCTCAAGAAGACTCACCGTATTGACCTCTTAATTATTATAGAACCTAAAATCCCCCAAAAAAGACTTAAAGCCACTCAACTCAAGTTAGGCTTCCCGCATGCCATCGCGGGAGGCAACGACATCTGAATTTTTCTCGCTCAAGACTTCTAATTTGGCACCATCCAAGACTCTCCCCAGGCTCTTACTTGCTGGGTTGAACACCCGGATCTCAAATCCCGGTCCGTCATCTCCGCCGTTCATGGCAGTTGCGAGATCCCCGTGCGCAGACTGCTCTGGGCAGACCTTTTGAGGATTCAGCCACAAGGTCTGCCGTGGCTTTGCATCGGTGATTTCAATACGGTCGCTTGCATCGAGGAGAAGTCCGGTGGACGCCCCCCCAAGCCAGCTATGGATGATTTTAACAACTTTACCTTTCACGGGAACCTCACCCCAATCCTATTCCTCGACAGTACTTTCACCTGGTACAACATGCAAGAAGGCCACAGGCGGCAGTATTCCCGACTTGATCGGGCGTTGATCAACGACAGTTGGTCCGACATGGGCCTTATCACCAATCTCTTCCATCTCAACTCCATCGAATCGGATCACTCCCCTCTTCTTGTCCAAATCAGAAGCAATCACACCGGCAACAAGAAAGCTTTCCGCTTCCTCAACTTTTGGCGTCACCACCCCTAATTTCAGAATATCGTTGCTTCGGCTTGGCAATCAGTCTTGGACATTGACCCCATGACCCGGATGGCGTCTAAGCTCAAAGCCACTCGTAAGGCCCTATCATCTTGGAGTAAAGAGACTTACGGCGACATCTTCCAGGCCATTCGCGAGGCAGAGGACGACGTTACTCGTGCGAAGTCCACTTTTGCAATTTCCAACTCTCCAGAGACCCGATCATCCCTAAACCTAGCCAGAGCTCTTCTAAAATCTAGGCTGAGAGTGGAGAATGAATTCTGGAAGCAAAAAGCCAGATTGACCTGGGATACCGAAGGAGACCGCAATTCCAAGTTCTTCCATGCTTGCGTCAAAGGATGCAGAAACAAATTAAACTTACACCGGATTCTCGACGACAACGGCAACCTTATCGAAGATCAAGCCGGGATCCAGGTCGCAGCCGTGAACTTCTTCTCCAGCTTATTCACCAAGGAGCGTGTCGCAAAAGACGAGACACTATTGTCGGTCATCCCATCCCTCATTTCTGATCATGACAATGAGACTCTGCGGGCCACCATAGATGAGGTGGAGGTCAAAGCTGCGGTCTGGTCCATCAACGAGCATAGTTCCCTGGGGCCTGACGGGTTCAACGGCGTGTTCTTCAGAGCTTGCTGGGACATCATTAAAAACGACTTAGTCGAAGCCACTATCGCCTTTCTCCAAGGGGCCAGATATCCTAACTCAATCTCCTGCGCCAACATCATCCTTATCCCCAAAAAAGACAATCCGAAAACCTTTAAAGACTTTCGTCCGATTAGCCTCTGCACCTTCACCAACAAGATCATATCCAAGATTATCGCCAGTCGGATGTCAGGTCTTCTCCCCAAGATCATTTTCGAAGAGCAAAGCGGGTTCGTCAAAGGCCGCAATATTACTAACAACATCCTTCTGGCGCAAGAGATGATCACGTGCATGAAGTTCCCGTCGAGGGGGGGGGGGAACGTTGCCATCAAACTTGACATGGAAAAAGCATACGACCGCCTTGACTGGCAATTCATGATCTAGGTGTTCAGGGCCTTTGGCTTCTCCGAAACTTGGATAGACATCGTCTTCAGATCTATCAACAACGCGTGGTTCTCCATCGTGATCAACGGCCAGGAGACGGGTTTCTTCCGCTCTACGTGCAGGGTAAGACAGGGGGACCCGCTCTCTTCCACCATTTTCATTATTGCGGCCGAAGCTCTCAGCAGAAGTCTCAATAGCATGCCCGATAAGGCCGGTTTCAATCACTTCCATACCAGGACCGGATGCCCTCTTATCACTCACCTGGCTTACGCAGACGATATCCTCATCTTCTCCTCTGGAGACAGCAGATCGGTTGAGGTTGTCTTGAGCACGATCGCCAGATACACCAACTGCTCGGGTCAGCGTGTCAACAACAACAAGAGCGTCATCTACACGCATCACAAAGCAGACAGAACTCACTCCACCATGCTCGCCAACAAGACCTCTTTCAGAATTACCTAGGTTGCCCGCTGGTGTACGACAGGGCCAACTCCGGCATATACGATCAACTGGCAGACAAGATCCGCAAACTCATCACTGGATGGCACAATGCCACCTTATCCCCAGGAGGCAAAACGATCCTCATTAAACACGTGTTATCATCCATCCCGATGTACATTCTTGCCGTCTGCTCCCCCCCATGAAGGTGCTCCACTCTCTAGAATCTCTCTTTGCCAAGTTCTTCTGGGGTCAGAACGACGGCAAAGACAAACATCACTGGGCCGGTTGGGAGACGATGGCTAAACCCACTGGAGAAGGTGGTCTAGGCTTCTGCAGACTCACCCACATCGTCGATGCATGCTCCTTTAAGCTTTGGTGGAAGTTACGCACCGAGACCTCCTTATGGACGAAGTTCATGAGAGACAGATACTCCAGATTCTGCCATCTGTCGGAGGCCAACACTAACAACCGATCATCGCCATCTTGGCGCCGCATTACTCGGGGTCGCATCATCGCTGAACCTCTGATCCGTCTTCAATTGGGGGACGGCAGCTCCCAGGCCTGTCGAGAGCGGTGGTTAGGTGCAGAGATCATTCAGCCCAACATTCTTACTCCTCAGGGGTGCACCATTAGAGACCTATGGGATGGCAGTTCCGTTGGAATTGGAGGAAGGTCAGAGATTGGCTTGGTCATCCAGTGGCCACCAGTCTTCTTGCTGCGAACATACGGATTTTCGACACGCCCGACACTTGGAGATGGTCCCCTAACCCTAGTGGGACTTTCAGTTTGGCCTCCGCCAGACGTATAGCCAGAGGCAGCGGGGTGCAGAACATGGTCTATGCCAATTTCTGGCAGGCTTGCATCCCCATCAAATGGTCCATCCTCATCTGGCGCGCTCTTCGCCGCAAGATTCTGACGGACGACACCATCGGAACATTAGGATTTAGCCTCGCCTCCAGATGCCACTGCTGCAAGGAGTACAACTTGGAATCCGCAGAGCACGTCCTCCTTTCGGAGGAGCTGGCCGCTGGTACTTGGTCCAAGCTTCACCATAGGCTTAGTATGGGTCAACCGACCGGGGGCTTCTACGATCTCTTGGCATCCTGGTCTCGTTCCCACGGTCATCAGATCGTAGCAGCCGCTGGCATTTTGGTCCTTTGGAAGAACATGAACAAATTTCGATATGAAGGGCGCCAACTCCCCCCTCCTCAGCTGTTCAGAGAAGTCATCAGACAATGCTTCAAAGTGAGGAGGCGCTGCTCCCACGTCTCCAACTTGTTCTGGGAGACCCTGGCCTAGGCGGATTCTCCCCCGCCTTTTTTTTGTGCGCGTGTGCGTTACGCGCCTTTTGTTTTCTGTTTCCAGGTCGCGTTTGCGCGCTTTCTTGTATAGGCTTCGGCATTTTGCGCCTATATTATCAATAAAAGTCTGCTTTCATTATAAATATATATATATATATATATATATATATATATATATATATATATATATATATATATATATATATATATATATATATACATGACATAAAATTTAAAAAAAATACATGAAATGAAATTATAAGTTTAAGTATACTACCTATTAAATAGATAAATGATCTAATTCATTAAAAAATGAAGGTTACAAAATCTATAAATCTAATAAGTATTTATTGTCTAATTGAGCTCGTTACTCCCATGAGTTCAAGAAGAATCCATTACCTCACTGACTACCATAAGTTCAAGAGGTGTCTAATAAGAAAATTTGATTACTTATTAGCCCACTAATAGTCTACCATGGCTGGAATGTGAACTATTTAATTAAATATTGTCTATTCCGAGCTTAATAAGAACCTACTATTGTCTGTCGTCAGCTTAAGGGGAAGCCGAAGACAAAATGATTAAAAGGAATCATTACATTAAAGTTGATAAAATATTCTCGTATTATATGAGTTAAGTTTAAGGCTAATTCTAAATGCACGTTCCAAGTTTTATTTGGGGCTATTTCAAATTTGTCAAAAATTTACAAGTTTGTCACTCTCATTTGTTACTTGAGGCTAGCCAAATTTTTTTCAGGACTGTCAATGAGGTTGACAGTCCTAACACCAAGTAGGACTGCTAACAAAGTTGACAGTCCTAACACCAAGTAGGACTGCCAACAAAGTTGACAGTCCTACTTTATGTTAGGACTGCCAACCTTCTTGACAGTCCTAAAATAAAGTAGAACTATCAACTTTTTTGCAGTCCTATGTCCAAACAGAGAGTTTAGATAGAACTGCCAACATGAAGTAGGACTGCCCACTTATATCATGTTGGACTGCCAATTTTGTTGGCAGTGTAATTAAGCGGCAGCAACAGCTCGTGGAAGAAGAAGAAAAAGAAGCACGAAAAAAGGACCTTGTGAAGACGTCCCTCACCAGCGACACCTTGAAGTTGGCCCTATCATGCCTGAGCTTGTTGTCCCTAGCGCTGATGTGCGCCCCGGGCTCCATGTGGTTGGTCGAGAAGCTCGCCTGGCTCGAGAAGCTCTCCCCTACCGTCCGGAACAGCCCGCCCTTCTGTAACTCCCTAAACTAATTTTGGCAAATTTTTAAGATTTTTTTTCTAAAATATTGTTTCTATATAAAACTTATTTCTTTAATAAAGATATTTTTTAAATAATAATATTTCTTATGCTAAGATTATTTTTCAAATACTGTTTAAAAGTTATTAGTTAATTCTTATTTCTTAAATGACAATTATTTATAGTTATGATAATTACTAAAACTGTTATTTTAGCTACTAATAGCTATTACTTGCTAAGATTCATTGATTAAATGATTATTTATTAATATTTTTAGCCTATACTAAGGAAGGATTTAGTTCATAACTAATTATTATAATTAGCTGGTAATTATAACTAAATCGGTTAGGCAGTTGCAAGTTGTTACAGAATTAGTTACAAGTCTATTTTATAGCCCCAGATCTGCTTTTTATTACTACATTGCCACTGTTCTTGGCTTGGGGAACACCCCAATTATTTTATTATAAATAATGTTCTGACAGCAGTCCCATCAATCATAGTCCACTGACACATCATTTTAATTCATACACTGCTACTGTTCCTGGCTGAACCCCGGCCGAGCGCTACCACTTCGGTCATCGCGACTTCGCCGGACTCACATCGATGCACCACCAGTGCCACTTCTCCACTCCGCCGTCCTCGACATCACACCACCGAATCGCTCTAGACACCGGCTTCATAATCGTCTACACCAGCCTACATCACCCTACTCACCCGAGTTCACCTTCGCCGTCGGTAAGGAGCCGGCGTCCCCACAACTGGAGGCCGCCACGAGGACCGCCAAACCCGGGGTCCACAGTTTCCGCTCGGACGGATCTTGACTTCCCCATGGTCGATCGATGAAGATGATCAGAACCCGTCCGCCTCGCCGATCGAGCTACCGGGAGGCCGCTATTCCGTACGCCTCGTCGAGCACGAAGTCGAGCACGGCCACGCAGAGCAACGCCGAAGCCGTCATCTCGAAGATTGGGCCGACCTCGACTGTAGTGATGCCATCAAAAATCGAGTACCCTTCGATCCTCGCACCGCCGCCTGGAAAGCTGCGCTGACCCTTCGAGACTCGGAAAGATGCCTCTTCGAGTCGCGAGCCACCATGAAGGACGAGCACCGGAGTCCTACAGCTCAAGCCGAGCCACCGTCGTGTTGCTGAGGACCACCACCGCGAGACGTTCGTCGCAGATCACCGTCCGGTACGTAAGCATTCGCCTGGATCTTCTAAACCTCCTTCTTCTTCATCTTCTTGTTCTTCTTCTTCATGTGTTATATCAGTTTAAGATTTGAGAGTTAGGGTTAGGGTTCCTAATGGATTTGGCGAAAAGAGATGAAGTCTAGGGTTTATGGTTAGGGTTTTGTATTTGTGGCTGTGGGAGGAGAAGTTCTCGAGTGGAAGAGTAGAGGAAGATCTAGGGTTAGGGATTGATGTTCGGCTGGAGAAAGAAGAAGGATTTGAGGAGGTGAGTTAGGGTTTCGTTGCTTCAGAAAAAAAAATGAAATGGTCTGCTGAAAAGAGAGTCTCATCTCTATTTACTTTTACTTTTCCTTTTGCTATGTGAACTTCGAATAGAGGACATATGTGACCCTTCGAAATTGAGGAGTAAACCATTTGAGTTGCTCATTCAAAATTTTTGCAACTGTCCATTAATGAAGAAGCTTTCAAATGTGGCTTGCCTTTTGCGCATTAATGTGTCAGCCAGCTTGACTCTTCAAATGTTGAGAGGCCAAGTCTTTGTGGTTATGTGTGTCTGTTTTATGTTAGGGTTGGAAAGTGGAATTGGGATTAGTAAGTGTCACTTCCCATTCCCAGAATACGTATTTTTAGAATGCATGTACTGTTTAAATGTAAATATTTTATATTTATCATGTATTGCTCTGTATTTAAATCCTTTTAAATTTCATGTTAATTAATTTCCTGCAATTTCATTTCTGCACTTTATTTTCTGCTTTTATACTCTGCTTTAGATTTGCTATGGGTTCGACTCAGACTGTTTTAATTATGTTGGTCCATCATGAACCGAAATAAACCCCCACCTACCACCACTCCTTCATTTAAAAGCCCATCCCCTTTTCTCTCTCTTCATTACTTCAATATTACTCTTCTTCTTCCTCCTAACTCTCCCACCAACCTAGGAGAGCAAGGCAAGTGCCAACTTGCTTCCAGATGGATCCCCATTATTATTGTTCCACCATCTTCCTTATTTGATTCTAAATCTTTTTAGTACTTAGCATTCCCAATTTCCATGGCTTATTTGTTGTAGATCTAAGTTTGATACATTTTTGGGTTTCTTAGGTTTTGATCTAGTAAACTTTGTTATCTTCAAGTTTTGATGGTTCCATGTTGTAGAGAATTTCTTTCTACCCAATTTTGACCTATAGAAGTCCATATTTGGGCTTGGGATGAAGGATTTATGGAGCTTGGAAGCAATGGCTTCTATGGTTCTGTTCTCAGAAAAATTCGGAGAGGAAGAACTGAACCAGCCGCATGAAATCTTTATTTCCCACAGCGCATGAAATCTTTATTTCCCACAGCGCATGAAATCTTTATTCCCCACAGCGCATGAAATCTTTATTTCCCACAGCGCATGAAATCTTTATTTCCCACAGCCGCATGAAATCTTTATTTCCCACAGCGCATGAAATCTTTATTCCCCACAGCGCATGAAATCTTTATTTTCCACACCCGCATGAAATCTTTATTTCCCACAGCCGCATAAAATCTTTATTCCCCACAGCCGCATGAAATCTTTATTCCCCACAGCGCATGAAATCTTTATTTTCCACAGCGCATAAAATCTTTATTTCCCACAGCCGTATGAAATCTTTATTTCCCACAGCCGCATGAAATCTTTATTCCCCACAGTGCATGAAATCTTTATTTTCCACTGCGCATAAAATCTTTATTTCCCACAGAGCATGAAATCTTTATTCTCCACAGCGCATGAAATCTTTATTCCCCACAGCGCATGAAATCTTTATTTCCCACAGCGCATGAAATCTTTATTTCCCACAGCCGCATGAAATCTTTATTCCCCACAGCGCATGAAATCTTTATTTCCTACAGCCGCATGAAATCTTTATTCCCCACAGCGCATGAAATCTTTATTTCCCACAGCGCATGAAATCTTTATTTCCCATAACCGCATGAAATTTTTATTTTCCACAGCGCATGAAATCTTTATTCCCCACAAGATTTTATTTCCCAGCCGCATGAGATTTTATTTCCCACAGCCGCATGAGATTTTATTTCCCAGCCGCATGAGATTTTATTTTCCAGCCGCATGAGATTTTTATTTCCCAGCCGCATGAGATTTTTATTTCCCAGCCGCATGAGATTTTTATTTCAATAATTGATCATGAGATTAATAATTTATCATGCGTTCCTAGATGGAATTAAGAGACTGGCTAGTCGTCTTATTGAATTAAATGGAATAAGACACGTTCATATTTGCAATCGATTGGCCAATCCCGAATATTGACATATAGATACATGCAGGCTACAACTTATTTATTTATTTTACGAAAGCAGCATGCGTACTTTATGGTCAAGGCATAATTATTCCGTGGTTAGTTTTAATTGTTGTATTACGCTATGTAAGACCTATAACCTAACCGCACGGGTATCGTTGTAGAGTTGAGCATATCGTACTTTGTACGGAAGTACTCATTCTGAAATGACCATGATCCACGGCATGGGATTTCACTTAACATAGAGGCTACTAAGTTAAATAAAATAATGATTGCATGGAGAGAATGGATTTCCGAGTTCTTACATGGCAGCCCTCTTTGGGACTATTAGCGCCCAACAGGCCGGCTTGTTCCCACAGATACTGCAATTCTGCCACACGGGCAGGGAGCGGTATCTGCTTATATTATTGTATATTGTATATTGATGACGGGCGTCCCGCTGGAACTCGTCTAATTCATGATTGGCGTAATTGATTGATTGGATCGACTAGCCTTGCTTGTCCATAGTAAGAACTGAGAAATCCTTATTGCATAATTCCAGGATAACTTGGAACTCACCGTAGTAAGCCATAGGAGTTGGATGGCCGTTTAAGTTGATTTGTTTGTGTACTGTACATACTCTGTTACCTAACTGAGATGATCAGAGCATCAGGACATGACGGGCCAACTTCTGTTCTTGTTTGGTTGGAAGGTTGGTTCGAAGTATCGTGATGTTACGTGAATCCCAGTAGCAAGCAGAGATCTATTATTATATTCTCTTATTTACTAGTTTAATGCCTCATATCGTGCTTCCTTGCGGTACTTGCTATTAGAGGTCTAACCTCTCTGGTTTTGCATGGCCAGATTTAGAGCCGATTTCCGAGGACTCAGCTTACTTCCACCTCCAAGATGGTCAATACTAGAGGGATGATCGCAGGAGGACTCGAGTGGGTTCCTTACTTCCCCACTCGTTTTGTTATTTACTTAATACCTTGTCGTTTGGCACCGACATGTTAGTCGGATTGTCTTGTACTTACTTTTACATAATTGTAATTAAGTCAGACTGCAGCTGATAACAATTGTGTACACTTTGCTACATCATCTGGCTATATTTTGTAAAGCCAGATATCAAGAACATTTTGACTGAGCGTTTGGGACGCCTTACTGCTTTATCTTACATGTTCTCTATTTCTGTTTCTTATTTGAATGATTGAGACAATAGATGTGAAATGACCATAGTGAGACTTTTATGTAGTATGCACCCCCTTGTCTTTTAGACAGCATTGATCGTATTATACGATATTCATCTACCCGTAATACGTAGCTGGCTGAGTCATTCCCCCGCTCTCCAGTATTCTGGTTTGGGGCGTGACAAGGTTTTAGTGGTGTCCCATGCAGGTCTGATTTCAGACTTATGGGGTATTTTAATTTATAGGATGTCTCAATCACACATGTTCCTCCTTGATCTCATGATTCGTTACTCTCGACTCTAGCTTGACATTCCGGTATCCTTTGACTTCATTGATCTTTCCTGTCCGATCGTTTGATTGTTCTTTTGTCCCTTTTCTTAGGGGCACTTCGTCCGTATCTGCCAGGACTGGACAACAACAACAAGAGCAACACGGACAACCTGACCATGTTGGTCAGCAACAAGGGCCGGTACTAACTCAAGAGACTATCCAAGAAGAAGTAATAGTGGAAGCAGCAGCTGGGTCGCAGTATCCGGATGTTCCACCACCACCAACAGTTCCACCTACCCTAGCAGAAATGGACACACCGGCTCTTCTGGAGATCATGAGAGGGATGATGGCTACTCAGCAACATCAGATGTTAGCCCAACAGCGCATGTATGCTCAGTTGCAAGAGCAGAATGTACTACTCAACCAAGGGTTGCTGACAGCTTTGGAAAGAGGGGAAATGCCGGATTCAGGAGCATCAACCAGATTTTGCAAGTTCAACCCCCGCCGTTTCGAGGGCACGGAGGATGCCATCTCAGCAGATGCATGGCTTAAGGATATTGAGGCTATTCTGACAGCAGCTAAGATGCCGGCAGAAGAACGTGTGGATCAAGTGAAGTTGTTACTTCAGGATCTCGCACGTGATTGGTGGAAATTAGAGGAAGTGGGCATCAGACGTCCTGTTGCTTGGGACGATTTTACCACAAGATTCAAGACGAAGTACTATGAAGTTGTGGCGCAGTTTGAGCTACAACAGAAGTTTATCAACCTCAAGCAGGCCGGCAAGACGGTAGATGCCTATGCAGCGGAGTTCTGCAGATTGAGCAGGTTTGCCCCAGAGATGGTAGCAACAGAGAGCCAGAGGGCTATGAGGTTCCAGCAAGGGTTTCACCTTGAGCTCTTGCAATTGATAGAGAGGCACAATTACCAAACTTTTGATGAAGTATTGACGGCTATAGGATGTGGAAAATTATGACACGCTGTCATACGCTCAAGGCCATACGCTTATCAAAAGCCATACGCTCAGTGGATATTTTATTATTTCTTCTTAAAGTGGCAGCACAGCATATATTAAATGAAGGATGAATCTGACACGTCGTTTTTTGTGCAAAGATAGTTGTCATGGAAAGAGCAATCGTCGTATATGTATTCAAAGAGTTGGTTTTGTCTTTTACGAGGACAGCTCAGCAGATCATTAATGCAAGGTTATTATTACTGACAGTCTGTCAGCCGTCATATCTGCAGTCACGACGCTCGAGAAAATCTTTTGACAGTTATTTGAAGATATGGCATATCAGAGAAGATTGATGATGGCCACGTGGCCATTTCTTCAGTGAGCATATGAAGTCTATACGACTCTTTCCTTCTTCAGTGAGCGTATGAAGTCTATACGACTCCTTCCTTCTTCAGTGAGCGTATGAAGTCTATACGACTCCTTCCTTCTTCAGTGAGCGTATGAAGTCTATACGACTCCTTCCTCATCAAGTGAGCGTACGACTCATTTCTTCTCCAGTAAGCGTATCAGCTTTATTTTGTTTCTACATCATCCAAGTCAGCGTATAACTCTCCTTCAACGAGGCAGCGTATTACAGCAACCATATCCAGGATTACAGTCAACACACGTTCTCACGTGTCCTGTACCCAGTTATCCACTTCTCTAGAAGTTATGCAACGTGGCATCTATGCCATCAATCTCTCCTGAACATGCTCCACTACTTTCAACCGCACGCTAATGTGTCTCCATCAGAATTAGCCACGCGTCCCTGCAGTTATGCACACGTCAAGTAACTACCTGAGCGTATGCTTAAGGACAGTTATCCTGAACTCTATAAAAAAGAGTTTCTTCATCTTCATCAGAGACTACAGTCAACTTCAGAGAGAACAGAGAGATTGCTCCGTTGCTGTCCAAGTTCTTCAAAGTTCGAGTCTTCTTCATCGCATCGTCCAAGGGATAAAGTAATCGTCTTCTAGATTAGATTCCTACAGTTGTAATTTTCTCAGATACAAAATAAATAAAGTGAATTTATTTATGGAAAACAAATTGGCGACTCTGCTGGGGAAAGCTGTCTCCTCCAATGAGATAGCAACAACTCAATGCGATACTTCGTCGATCGGCTTGACGAAGAAGACGATGGTTGTACAATTCGACCAATCGGCTTATGAAGAAATGCTCAAGGCGAAGGAGGGCCGCACTGCTTCCTCCGCTCTTCCTGCTGCCAAGAAGAAAGGACGCTCCGTCTATGTCCCTAAGTCTTCTGCAGCAGTCCGAGACGCTTCTGTCACTTCTCATGTTGACAAGAACACGTCTTCAACTTCCATGAAGCACACTTCGGCTTCTCGGAACACGGCAACAGTGGCTTCTCCTAGTCATACTGACAAAGTTGGTTCTTTAACCAAGTCAGCGTGTACAAGAAAAACCATCTTTGAACATGTCAACGTCCCTTCTCCCTCTATTCTTACGACAGCAGTCGGCTCTTTAGCCATTGATGACTCTGAGCGTATGGCATTCAAAGGGCAGCGTACGGCAAAGGCAGCGTACAAAAGCCAACATCAGGCAGCGTACGCTGAGCCAAAGCCAGCGTATGCTAATAAAAAGGCAGCGTATGACCAGAAGTCCAAACTGAAGTCAGCGTATGCTAACAGATATAGTCCTTTGACTGTTTCTCAAAATCAGGCTGGGGGTTCTCTTCCACAGAACATACAAATGATTCCCCCTCAACTTGCACATCTTGTGCCAACCAAGGAGAAAGACTCTTTAGTCAACTCCTCTACTCCTAAGGTCTTTACCTCTGGAGTTAATTTGACTAGTACTCTTACTAGATCAAACAATGGAAAACACCTTTTGGCTAATTCCTCCAAAGATGGATTATTACCGACTCCTAGTCGGAATAATACTCATCTTCCTTCTCTCAAAATTTTTCGGTCTGAGAAAGGCAAATTACAAGTATCCAAGACTGATATCAAAGTCAAATCTCCTACGGATCTTCGTAACAAGCTTAATCAGAATCGGTTCGGTTCCACTGAGACAAGTATATTAGACCCTGATGCAGAATATGCCAAGAACTATGTGGCTCAAATTAATCAGTCTTTATACACTCAGGAACCAAGAAGACAGAAGAACAAAAGACAAGTTTCTACACAGAAACTATCTTCAAATACTTCCCAATCTGTTCCTACAGATCTCCGGGAATATTTGCAAAATAAACAGAGAATTGACACTCCATCAGGCTATGATATTGCTCATATTTGCCATGAAAAGCATGGTTGCAACTTCCAACCTCGAGTTGTAATTCAATGTTGTTGTTCACCAAAAAGACAATCTGTTTTCGAACGGATTCAATATGAACCAATGTTGGATGAAGATGAACCTCTTTATGCTTCTGTCAACATGACTTCCAGAAATATTGGGGATAGCATACGGTCTGATGCTATATCAGACTCTGAAGATGGTGTTTATCTCGACACTCGATCCAGGACCGGAGCCTTGACCAGAGCCTCTTCTTCTTCTCATCCAAGTGGTAATCCGGAGATCACAGAAGACTTCCTTGGAGAGTCCAATTTTCCAGTATTGACTCCTATAAAAAGCCCTGGGAAAGATACTGATTCACACAGTAATGATTCAGAACAGACTGTTTCGTCATCTATTCCTCGAATGATTACCACTTACATGGCAGAGGGCGATCATGAACCTTCAACTAGCACCGAAGCTCATGAACAAAAGATTTCTTCCTTAGAACAACAGTTGAGAGCTATGGCAGATACGTTGAATGCTATGCACACGCTTATGCAAGCTCAGCATCAAACTCAGCAAGTCCAACAGACAGCTCCTCCAGTTATATTAAATACTCCTGTTGTTCCAAACCCGGAACCTTCTACTATTCCGGGGGTACAATCTAATGTTCCTGAACAACCTATTCCAAGTCAGTCTGGAGCTGGGGGTGGTACATATGCTGCAGTCCCTCCTCCCAATTACACTCAACAAGTTACAACTCCCCAATCCTCTGGAATTGTTTCTGAAGAGTTAAGGAATCTCCGAACTCAATTCGAGGCATTCAAACAGAAGGATGGTTTGCAAAGGTTAGGTATCAAGCAACCTTACCCGATAGAATGGAAGCAGGTATCGTATCCACCAAAATACAAACCTCCGACCATCTCTTTCTATGATGGAACAACCTCCCCAAGTCAGTTCATTAATCATTTTGAAGTAATGACTGATCAACTGCAACCAAGTGACGCCCTCCTTACTCGGGTGTTCATTAGATGTCTCAAAGGAATGGCTTATGAATGGTATAGAAGTCTCCCTGATGGGTGCATTACCTCATTTGCCGGTTTCAAGCAAATGTTTCTTGAACGATTCTATGAAGGGCTCAACGACATGACCATGTCAGCCCTCATAAGAATTAAACAGAAAAATAATGAAACTACCGAGGACTTCATTGAAAGATTCAGAAGAGAAGCCCTCAAAATGCCTCTCGGAACTCCCGATGCTGTTACCATCGACACTTGCAAGTCGAATCTCTTACCAATTATCAGCATGTGGACAGGGTCTACTCAGTTCCAAGATTGGCCTTCTTTCATTGTCAGTGCCAAAGCTGCCGAGGTCAGTGCTGAGACCTTCAAGGGTCTGGGGGTACAAATGGCTCCCAAGGAATCAAATCAGAGTGCTAGCAATAGTACTCGACCCAACAATCGTAAAGGGAAAGAAGCTCTTGAAGTCAATCTCCAAAACAGTAGTCAAGAGGTAAAGACTACCCAAGCTACTCCAGCTCCAACAAATCAACAACAGAGATCTCCTCGACCGAAGGAAGAATATTCTTTCGACGATGATGATGTTCAGGGTATCTTTGAATGCTTACTCAAAGGTAATAAGATTCAATTGCCAGAAATTAAAAAGCCTGATGAAGCCAATAAGACAGATCATCCAAAATACTGTCCATATCATAGAATGCTGGGTCATACAATCCGGTCTTGCTATGTATTAAAAGGGAAGATTCAAGAGATGATTAAATCAGAAGCTGTGACATTAACACCCAAAGATAAAACAGTCACAGCAAATGTAATTTCAATGCAGTTCGGTGACTTTCCTCCTTTAATGGTGGAAAGCGGAATTGTTCCTATCCCCAAAGCAACTCTCGAAGTTGTAAACATCCTACCAGCACAGAATGACGGACTTGTTCCTGTCACAACTAAGAAGGGAGAGATCATATGGATTCACCCGGATTTAATGACGGAGTTTGAAACGTCTTCCTCTTCTCCTCGGAAGACTTCCTCATCTAAAAAGAAGCTCGGGAAGACTAAGTCATGCAATGTGACTTCTAGTTTCACACCCGATTTTTATCTAACCTCTACTTTTAACTCAGCAGGAAATTCACTCCCTACGGAAATAAAATCTGTATCTCAATTTGAAGATAGGTACAAGCCTGCTTTTCATCTATATAGTTCACAATCTCGTGAATTGATGGTAAAGATGGGTTATGATCTAGCCACTGCTCCTGGTTTGAATTCAGGCAAGGGACTCCGAGTACCTTTGGCCATCACTATGAGACATAATCAATCTCGTGTTGGCCTTGGTTTCTGGAATGAAGCTCTCATCAAACATAAAAGAACCAAGAGCAAAATAAAGAATTGCAGCATGGTTTCCATAGACCTTGAACCAGAATCTGAAGTTGAAGTTCATGCAGGAACTCGGTCAGGAAAAATATATCTGAAAGATTATGCTGAGATTCCTGAAGAAATTTCTGACGTTCCTCCGGTTACAGCTTCAACACCAGTCTCTACTGAAGAGCCTTTAAATGTTCCTGTTGAGACAGTTCCTTCTAAACCAACAACAGCTGACAAAGGCAAACAACAAGTCCGCTTCGACAAACCATTGAAGAAGTCATCTCCTACAGGACTTGAAAAGCCTTATAATTTTGATATATTAGCTCAACTAGCCAATACCCCAGCTAAATTATCAATCTTCGAGCTCTTACGCCTCTCTAAAGAGACTCGAGAAACTCTAAGTGAAGCACTGCTGCAAGCAGAAACCTGTCTAACTCTTCTCAAAAAGTTGGAAATAGAACCTGTTTCTCATTGCCACAATGTATTGGAATTTATTCCAAACATTACCTTTACGCAGGACGATATGCTGCTAGAGGATAATCGACATGACCGTCCTTTATATCATACAGAATATATTGATTCTATGAAGGTTGATCGTCTCCTGATTGATCCAGGATCTGCTCTCAGTATTATGCCAAAAGCTATGCTAGACGCACTGAAGATACCTGTACATAGCCTTTCCAGCACTATCACTACCATCTTGGGATTTAATCAAGGAAAAAGTGAGCCTTTGGGCAAGATTCGCCTCAAATTTCAAATAGGCGATCTTCGCACTAAAGGTACTTTTTACATCATCGACAATCATGGTTGCTGATACAATGCTCTGTTGGGGAGACCATTCTTGCATGAACATAATGTCGTTCCTTCGACCCTTCATCAGTGTTTCAAATATGTTGATGATAATAGAGAAGTTCAAAAGGAAGTTGCGGATCTCTATCCATTCAAAGGAGTTGAAGCTTACTTCAATGACGCTCGCATGTACAAAGATGAATACTCAAAAGTCTTGCAAGCTATGGATAATGATGATGAGATAGCAAAAGTTGGCACTTTTGTTATTCCTGTAAAAGGGCGTATCACTCCTCCGCAGTCTGTTAGATCATCCGAAGAAGGCTCACTGATAATTCCTGTCAGTGGACGTATTACTTCATCACCTGCTCAGGCTTCACAAGGTTCACTGATAATTCCTGTCAGTGGACGTACTACTGTACCGTCTTCCCAAGCTCCACAAGGCTCACTGATAATTCCTGTCAGTGGACGTACTACTCCCCCTCCACCTTCTCAGGCTAGACTAGATACTCTAGTCATTCCAGTTAGTAGACGTACTACTTATCCACGATCTTCTTCAAGGGAGCTCACCTCTTCTGAGCCTTTTGTTATCGATCTTAATCGAAACAAAACTTCTGATCGCTCTTCCTCTCTCCCTTTTGTCATTAATTTGACTAAGTCTGATAAGGCTCAGCCTTCTGTTGTAAATACAGTATTTAATATTAATGAAGCATCTCCTTTGCAGTATATTGATGTCTGTAATCATGTACAAAGTTATTTACAATTGCTAGATAACTTAGAGTCACTAACTATAGGGGTTGTTCAAACTCTTCATACAGACATATTATTGGAATCCATACAAAAATCATACTTCGTGGTCCCTGCTAGAAAAAAGGAAGAAAATCCAATCTTCTTTTATAAAGGACCCCAGAATCCTCCTAACTTGGAAGAAGATGACATAAACGATGATACTGGAAGGTTACAACTGCGTCGCTACAGTCAACAATCCAAAAATATCATCAAGAATATGGGTTATGACTTTAGAACCAGTCTCAATAATGAAAAAGGAAGAAGAATGCCTGTTCGAATTCCTCCATTAAAATACGGAAGGACAAAATGTGGTTTAGGTTACATTGCTCCTACTTCCTTCATCAACATAGTCCATGAAGATTCAAAATCCGATGAAGACGAACGATCTGAGTCTTCTGATTCTCTCTCTTGGGATTCTGACACGAGTATTGGCGATCTTCATCGTTCTATTTTGTCCGTCAATATGGTCTCTGTTGATGGCCCGCAGGAAAATGATGAAAATGAGGATGATTTTGAAATATTACCCGAATGGGAACAATGGGCTCAAAGATTAGATAATCAATGGGAATGCAGGTTCGAGCAGAGAGAACCTCCTACCGAAGATAAACTGATCCAAATTGATGTTGGTGAAGAAGGTTCTCCTAAACCAATATTCATCAGTGAAAGTCTTTCAGAAACAGATAAGCAAGACATGATCAAGCTTATTCGTGATTATATCGATGTCTTTGCCTGGAGTTACGAAAATATGCCAGGACTAGATCCGAAGATTGCAATGCACAAACTCAATATCATGCCAAATGCTAAACCGGTCAAACAACAACAGCGACGATTTCGTCCAGACATCATGGATGCAATTGAAGCTGAAGTCAACAAGCTTATGGCTTCTGGATTTATTCGAGAGGAACAACATCCTGAATGGGTGGCTAACATCGTTCCTGTCCTTAAAAAGACTGGCAAGATTCGGGTCTGTATAGACTTTCGTGATCTCAATGCGGCTTGTCCTAAAGACGAGTTTCCTCTTCCAATTACTGATGTTATGATCGATAATACATGTGGTTTCGAACGAATGTCATTTATGGATGGGTATTCGGGATACAACCAGATCAAAATGTTTTCAGATGATGAAAAACACACTTCCTTCAGAACACCGATCGGTACATACTGTTATACAGTGATGCCGTTTGGTCTCAAGAATGCAGGAGCAACATATCAGCGAGCAATGAGCACTATATTTCGCGAACATCTCCGAAAAATAGTCGAATGCTATGTTGATGATATTGTAGTCAAAAGTCGACGAAAGGAGGATCATATCCAAGATTTGAAGACTATCTTTGATTTAATGCGTCAGCATCAACTTAAAATGAATCCTACTAAGTCCTTCCTGGGCGTCTCTAGTGGTAAATTTCTCGGCTTCGTCATTACCGCTAAAGGTATACACGTGGATCCCGAGAAGATCAAAGCCATTCAAGAGATGCGTCCTCCACGCACCTTAAAAGAGCTACGAGGATTTCAAGGAAGAATTGCTTATATCAGGAGATTCATTTCCAACTTATCAGGACGCTGCAGACCATTCAATAAACTTCTGAAGAAAGGTGTATCTTTCGTCTGGAACAAAGAATGTCAAAAAGCATTTGACGATATTAAACAGTATCTCATGAACCCTCCAGTTTTGGTACCTCCCGTCTCGGGGATACCATTCCTTCTATATGTTCGAGCTATGGATCATTCTCTTGGTGCATTACTTGCCCAGAAAAATAAAGATGGCCATGAACAGGCTATTTATTATCTCAGTCGCACAATGACGGGTGCTGAACCGCATTATTCTCCAATCGAGAAAGAATGCTTAGCATTAATGTTTGCTGTTCAGAAAACGCGATATTATATTATCGGTCAAACGATTCATGTCATTTCCAGAGTGAATCCCATCAAGATTATGATGAAGAAACCTGGTATTCTCAACTCCAGACTAGCTAATTGGGGAATCTTGTTAGCTCAATACGATATGCATTATATTCCTCAGAAGTCAGTTAAAGGACATGCTCTTACTGATTTTTTGGCTGCTCATGTAATTCCAGAAGATTCTAAATTATATGATGAGATTCCTGATGAAGTCTTGGATTCAAATCTGATTTCTGAAGAAGTTCCTACCTGGCGTCTATTCTTTGATGGAGCATCTAGAATAGGTCCTAACGGCAATATTGTCGCTGGAGTTGGGATTGTTCTTGTATCCCCAGAAGGACTAACTATTCAGAGGGCATATTCTCTAGATCAATCATGTTCAAACAATGTAGCCGAATATAATGCATTACTCATTGGTCTTCAACTTGCTAAACATCTAGATATTCAATATTTGGAAGTTTATGGAGACTCCAAGCTTATTGTCAATCAGATCAGAGGAACGTATGAAGTTCGTCATCAGGATTTGATACCTTATCATCGAGCAGCACTCTCTATAGCCTCATCTTTTGAAGACTTCTTTATTGAACATGTTCGACGAGCCTATAATGCAGAAGCTGATGCTTTAGCTAATCTTGCTGCTGTATTAGCTATACCAATTAGACGTCAGCAAGTGACAGTGGTTTATAACCGAGAACTATTCTGTGTTGAGAATAATTTGGCTTTGGCTTTTCCTCACAAACCAGACAAAGATTCTCTCAACTTTGATGCTGGATTAAAGTTTGACAAAATGCCCTCGTCTTCCTCTGATTCTACTATGGAATATGTCTTTTCTAATGAAACAGAAGCCATAATTGAAGACTGGAGACGCCCGTTTCTAGATTTTGTTTTGTATGATATACTTCCTGATAATCCGAGTGAAGCAGCGTCTATTCGACGTCGATCTCTCAGATTCTATTATAATCATACGACGAAAACATTATATCGTCGGTCTTACGACGGTCTTCTCCTCCGATGCATTGCCGGTGAAGAAACACAACAGATAATTCGTGAAGCACATGATGGTGTTTGCGGAGCTCATCAACCAGGTCCTAAACTTCAAGATCGTATCCGACGCATGGGTTATTATTGGCCCACCATGGTGGCTGACGCTATTCAATATGCTCGGAAATGTAAAGTCTGTCAAATTCATGCAGACTTTATTCATCAACCGTCAGAGTTCTTACATCCAACAGCGGCATCATGGCCCTTTGAAGCTTGGGGTATGGACGTCATTGGTCCCATCAACCCACCATCATCAAGAGGACATCGGTTTATTTTAGCAATAACTGATTACTTTTCCAAATGGGCTGAAGCAATCCCGTTATCTGAAGTTAAAACTTCTAGTATTATCAACTTCGTCAAACATCATGTTATCTACCGATTTGGTGTTCCTCGGTGTATTATCCATGATAACGGACCGCAGTTCATCAGTCAGAAATTTACTCGATTCTGCGACGATCATCGGATTAATAATTTAGCTTCTACAGCATATAATCCAGCAGCCAATGGATTGGCAGAAGCTTTCAATAAAACAATCATCAAACTCTTGAAAAAGTTCGTTTCTTCCAACAAACGCAACTGGAGCGAGAAGCTTGGTGAATGTTTATGGGCCTACCGCACTACAGTTCGCAATGCGACTGGATGTACACCTTTCTCTTTAGTATATGGGTGTGAAGCTGTTCTTCCCCTTGAGATCCAGATTCCTTCTCTGAGAATTGCAATCTCTAATGAACTGACAACAGAAAACAATGATTGTCTTCGACTTCAAGAGTTGGAAGCTCTAGATGAAAAACGATTGTATGCTCAACAAAATATCGAGCTGTATCAGGCCCGAATCTCCAAAGCTTTTAACCGGAAAGTCAAAGTCAGAGCATATCAGAAGGGAGAACTGGTCCTTACTGTCAGACGTCCTATGACCATGACACATATGAACAAAGGCAAATTTGATGCGAAATGGGAAGGCCCATTCGTAGTGAACAAAGTCTTCTCTAACGGAGCATACCAGCTTGCCTCTATGGATGGGAAAGTCATGATGATGCCTATCAATGGCAAATTCTTAAAGAAACATTATGTATAATATTTTCATCATTCTCCAGCAAATATAAAATCCTTCTTTACAAAAGTTATTTCGATATCGTTATCCCCAGAGGAAATTGATATTCCACCATGTATCATCTTCCCAGAGAATTTGATATTTTGTTTTATTAGATCCCCAGTGGTTTTAATAAAGATCTTGAATAAAAAAATCATGTCCATATTACCTCTGAATTTTCTATCTCAAATATTTTGTCTTTTTGATTTCTGAGTCTAAAGATCAGTGAATAAAGGCAAAATTGATGTAAAGTGGGAAGGATACATCGTAAACAAAGTTTCTTTAAACAGAGTTTATTTTGACAAATTCTTCAAGAAAAAGAGTACATCATCATGGAAAATCACTGTCATCCCTCTCATACTTGGGACAAGGACCACATACATAATCAGCAAAAGAATTTAATACATCTTTTTCTGACCGTACCAAGAATTGACAGGCAGCCAGCCTCATTGCTTCTTCTTCTTCGGTTTCTCCTGGTTCGACCAGGAAGTCCAGGATATCTTTCGGCGGCTTGGGAGTAGATGAGCTTTCGCCCATTTCCTTCTTCTGCGAAGGTAGATGCTCTTTAGCACCTTCAGTAACTTCAGAGACGACTTCATTCTTCTTTGTATTCTTTTCAGAAGACATTGTGGATAAAAGAGGATGATGTGTGATCTTTTTACTCAAAAATATGCTTTATTTATAGGCATATGGTTACAAGGATCGAAGGGACGTATTCTTTCCCGATATTCATTTCATCCATTCATTTCTTACATTCATCCGACATTTCACATGTTCATTAATACTTGACGGTTCATCCGTTCATTTATTACATTCACTCGACAGTTTATCTGTTCATCATTTCCTAACGGTTCATCCGTTCATAATCTTCTATCAATTTATTAAGTGGGGATTCGTTATTTATCATGTTTTCATAACCTCTGAATCAATTCCGAATCTATCTACTCATTTGTCATTTTTGACCTTTGCATAGAAATCAATCTATTTTCTTTCGAGTTTCTATATATTATCATGTCCATAATACCTCTGATAATATTATATACTCTAAAACAGAAAAGATGATTTTATTATCTATCATGTCCATAATTCATCCACAAATACAAATCATTGAGCATAGAAGAATTGTCATCTCCATTCCCATTTCACCACAAAAAAAAAGTCTATTACATTTTCTTAGACTTTCTTACAAATTATAATGGAAATCTATTACAAATCTTGGATTTTCATTCTACACCATAACGATAACCTAATAGAGATCTATCTTCTTCTTTGGATCTTCTCCGTCGGACCTTCTCCGTCAGGTTCGTTGTTGGTGGCAATTCCTGACTGTCTGGGTCTCAGTCACGACCAGATCAGCAGGAATCAAACTCTGGTCTTCTCTCTCAGACGAGAGGAGAACCACAGAGTATGGCAGCCCGAAGTCGTGGTGCTGCCAATACAACTGGTGGATGGGGGTAACCTCTCAAGGAAGACAGAAATGTATCCAAACCTTGGGATACAATTCCTGGTTCTGCCTTGAAAGGAACTCTACTACCCGATTTCTTGGTAGTAGAGTTGACTCCACCATCCAACTCTCGTGTATAAAGGCTCTTCCTACCATCTGAGGAAGACCATTCTATCCCACGAAGAGTTCTGAGTTGTCTGATGTACGCGTCAAAAGCGTATGAGCTCCCTGATGTTGGTGTCAGAAGGACATTCTCCACAGCATCCACATCACCAATGCCAGTTCTGAAGAAAATCTTTAGCCAAGTTTCTGCGGAAAACAGCATGAAGAAGAGAATTAAATCAACAGAAATGTCATATGAAACGTACTGGTTGGTCAAGCACGCTCAGAGACAGAAAGCTTATTTTCAACAGCAAAAACAGTACGTGTATTATGCCGGACTTACCTTCAAGTTTGACGCTAAGAATTGGCAAACTGATATCTGACATATTGCTCAGAATTCGAACATTTAAAAGCTTTTGCTTTCCGATTCGAGAGTAAAATCTCATGTTCATTTTCAGAGAAGAGAAGAAGAAAAAGAAGATGGGGATGAGTTCTGTGAAACTCTTCTGTCTATTTTAAAGTATGGAGCGCAAGCCTATTCTTGGAAAGGATCCACAAATAACGCTCATAAAATATGCAATGAGTGCCACGTGTACTTTGGAAACCAGCATAGCCTTGGAAATATTCAAAGAGTGCTTTCCACAACATTGGAAGATAGTATAACCTACATCCATTTATTGGTGCATGCTATTCATTGATGTACGCTATCCAGCGTAACTTACAAACATTGGAAGACAGCGTAACCTACAACGTAATCTACAGTTATTCATTGGTGCACGTTAGTTTTTAACACAAAATTATACTAAACAGAGAATTCTTGAATATTCATTTCATTAAGGCACTGATGGCCTTACAAAACAAAAAAAGAGAGGGAAAGAAAGGGGTGCAACAAAGTCACGCTCTATTTTCCAGAGCGGCTAAGTTTGACGCCTAACTCTTCTACGCTTTGGACCCCCATGCGGTGCAACAGAGCAGCGAGCATTTCACGCTTCTCTGCGAGGCTCCGCCCATCAGAAGTAGAGGAGCCGTCCAGACCGAAGTAACCCAAGAAATTCTTGGCTAACTGCGTGGGGTCATCTTTGAACTCGATGATGAAGGGCTCCGGTTCTTTGCCTCCAAAGGTGGGGTCACCATGGGCACAGAAACCTAAATTTCGTGCTTCTTCTTCAGCCGCTTCCTTTGGAGTCATGGTTACGAGAAATGAATGTCAAAAACTGAATTTTCTCAGTTTATATAACAAAGCTTGTTGGCGGTTCATATTTCTCCATAAATTAGATTCAATCAGTCTCGAAAAATGAAGAGTCATCATGATATTTAATAAACAGAATTAATGCCAGCGTGTCAAGACTCATTCCCACTTTTTTATTCAAAGTAATTTTGAACTTTTGAAACTCATAAAGTTCAAAAACTTTGAAGGGGGTCTTGTAGGATGTGGAAAATTATGACACGCTGTCATACGCTCAAGGCCATACGCTTATCAAAAGCCATACGCTCAGTGGATATTTTATTATTTCTTCTTAAAGTGGCAGCACAGCATATATTAAATGAAGGATGAATCTGACACGTCATTTTTTGTGCAAAGATAGTTGTCATGAAAAGAGCAACCGTCGTATATATATTCAAAGAGTTGGTTTTGTCTTTTACGAGGACAGCTCAGCAGATCATTAATGCAAGGTTATTATTACTGACAGTCTGTCAGCCGTCATATCTGCAGTCACGACGCTCGAGAAAATCTTTTGACAGTTATTTGAAGATATGGCGTATCAGAGAAGATTGATGATGGCCACGTGGCCATTTCTTCAGTGAGCGTATGAAGTCTATACGACTCCTTCCTTCTTCAGTGAGCGTATGAAGTCTATACGACTCCTTCCTTCTTCAGTGAGCGTATGAAGTCTATACGACTCCTTCCTTCTTCAGTGAGCGTATGAAGTCTGTACGACTCGTTCCTCATCAAGTGAGCGTACGACTCCTTTCTTCTCCAGTAAGCGTATCAGCTTTATTTTGTTTCTACATCATCCAAGTCAGCGTATAACTCTCCTTCAACGAGGCAGCGTATTACAGCAACCATATCCAGGATTACAGTCAACACACGTTCTCACGTGTCCTGTACCCAGTTATCCACTTCTCTAGAAGTTATGCAACGTGGCATCTATGCCATCAATCTCTCCTGAACATGCTCCACTACTTTCAACCACACGCTAATGTGTCTCCATCAGAATTAGCCACGCGTCCCTGCAGTTATGCACACGTCAAGTAACTACCTGAGCGTATGCTTAAGGACAGTTATCCTGAACTCTATAAAAAGAGTTTCTTCATCTTCATCAGAGACTACAGTCAACTTCAGAGAGAACAGAGAGATTGCTCCGTTGCTGTCCAAGTTCTTCAAAGTTTGAGTCTTCTTTATCGTATCGTCCAAGGGATAAAGTAATCGTCTTCTAGATTAGATTCCTACAGTTGTAATTTTCTCAGATACAAAATAAATAAAGTGAATTTATTTATGGAAAACAACGGCGACTCGAAGGCATGAGATAACCGTTCAGAGGATTGCGGCCAGGACTGGGGGTCAGAAGAGATCCCACAGTCAGATTGAAGGAGGAGGGGGAGCAGCGCCCCGAACAACAGAACCATCCCTTGGCATTCGTATTCATGATATGGCAATACGAGGGCCAGCACCACCACCCAGGCAGCAGCAACAGCAACAAAGGAAGAACCAGCAACCCCCAGCGGGCTGCACTTATTACGAAAAGATAGGGCACACTAGAGATGTGTGTCGGGCATTGAACGGACAGTATTTGATATGTGGAAATCCAAATCATCGGGTTACCACCTGTCCCATGAATTCGAGGTCAGGAGGACCAGGGCAACAATTTTCTGCTCTGCCAGCACCAGGGATAGGACAGTATCGAGGACCAGCGGTAGCAGTAAGACCGTTGGCACAGCGCCCGTTCATGACACAAGCTCAGATGTTTCGGCAGCAGGGACCGCCGATGCAGCAGCACCAGTATAGACCACCCCAGCATCATCAAGGAAGGGGCCAGCAGCAGCACCAGGCTAGGCCGCAGCATGGAAACCAACAAGGAGGTCGAGGGCAGGCATTCACTCTGTCCTTAGAAGAGGCATTGGCATCAGGAGATGTTGTGGCAGGTAACATTCTCGTCGCCTCATATCCCACAGTAGCATTGTTTGATTCGGGAGCATCGCACTCATTTATATCTGCACAATTTGCAACACGGCTAGGAATGGAGTTCGAGGCATTGCCAGGGAGGTTGAATATACTCACTGGTAATGGGCTCGTAGGAGTTAGTAGAGTTATTCTAGCGTGTAGCGTTGTAGTTTGCGGGCATTCCTTACCCGTCCGGTTGATAGAATTTCCTGTTAGAAATTTTGACGTTATCTTAGGCATGGACTGGCTGAAAGACAGTCATGCGACAATAGATTTTCAAATAGGGAGTGTATCTTTTGATATTCCAGGCATGAAGCGGTTTACCTTAGTCAGATCAGTGGCAACTCAACAAGAGTAGGGAGTAGTGACGGCAATGGAAGAAGTTCAAGTCCCGAAGGTAGTTGAAGAGTTTCTAGACGTATTTTCTGAAGAACTTCCAGGTCTACCATCGGTTAGAGATATTGAGTTCAGTATAGAATTGGCACCTGGAACTAAACCGATATCAGATCGAGTTTACAGAATGGCGGATTCAGAGCAGGCCAAGGTATATCAGCACATAGAGGAACTAAAGGAGAAGAAGTTCATCCAAGCTAGCATATCACCATGGGCAGCACCAGTGGTACTTATGGAAAAGAAGGATGGGTCATCCAGATTGTGGATCGATTACAGAAAGCTTAACGCGGCAACAGTAAAGAACAAGTACCCACTACCCAGGATCGACGACTTGTTTGATCAGTTGAGCAAAGCTAGAGTTTTCTCCAAGATAGATCTTCGTTCAGGGTATCATCAAGTAAGGGTTCGGAAGGTGGATATTCCCAAGACTGCATTCAGGTCGAAGTATGGACATTATGAATTCTTAGTAATGTCGTTTGGTTTGACCAATGCTCCAGCAATATTTATGGATTTGATGAACCGCATCTTTATGCCATACATAGATCAGTTTGTTGTTGTATTTCTTGACGACATTCTCGTATATTCTGCCAGTAAAGAGGAGCATGAAGACCACCTCAGGAAAGTGTTACAGGTTCTGAGAGAGAACCAGTTGTATGCCAAGCTCAGTAAGTGTGAGTTCTGGACGGATCATATTTTATTTTTGGGTCACATCATATCAGGAGCTGGAGTAGCAGTAGATCCCAAGAAGGTAGAAGCAGTAGAGAGTTGGCCAGTACCCAAGACCGTAGCAGATGTACGGAGTTTCTTGGGATTGGCAGGATATTACAGAAGGTTTGTATCAGACTTTGCGAGGCTTTCAGCACCCATGACCTGCTTGACACAAAAAGATATACCATTCGTCTGGTCGGCAGAATGCCAAGCATCATTTGAGAATCTGAATCAGAAGTTGATATTAGAGCCTATTCTTACATTGCCAGTTGGACCCGGAGGTTTTACCATTTATTGTGATACGTCAGGTAAAGGACTTGGGTGCGTCCTAATGCAACATGAAAAAGTGATAGCATATGCATCTAGGCAACTTCGAGACCACGAGAAGAATTATCCAACTCATGACTTGGAGTTGGCAGCAGTAGTATTTGCTTTGAAGCTATGGAGGCATTACTTATATGGTGATCGAGTAGACATGTACACAGATCATAAAAGTCTGAAGTACATCTTTACCCAGAAGGAGCTAAACATGAGACAGAGAAGATTGTTGGAGTTGATCAAGGATTACGACGTGGAGCTTCAGTATCATCCAGGCAAGGCTAATATGGTAGCAGATGCTCTCAGCAGGAGAGGCGGCACATTTATGTTAACAACACAGAGGCATATCTTAGAAGACCTTCAGGAGATGGGCATCGAGGTTATACTTCCTTGTGATGTAGGAGTTCTGGCGAGTCTACAAGTTCAATCCGACTTGGTAGACCGGATCAAGGCAGCTCAGACACAAGACCCAAGGATTCAGAAGCTTAGAGCAGAATGTGAGTCAGGACTCAGAAAGGAGATGCAAATTCATGAAGATGGTATCCTTAGGTATGGGTCACGTCTATGTGTGCCTAGTAGAGATATCAGACAGGAGGTTATGGCAGAAGCTCACAGCTCTCAGTATTTCATACACCCTGGAGGGACCAAGATGTACCAAGATATCAAGCAACACTTCTGGTGGAACGGGATGAAGAGGGAGATAGCTAGATTTGTTTCCCGTTGCTTGGTATGTCAGCAAGTGAAGGCAGAACAGGAGAGGCCAGCTGGGTTATTGCAACCGCTTTCTATCCCGGAATGGAAGTGGGAACATATTACAATGGACTTTGTGACCGGTTTACCGAGATCACCAAGTGGTAAGGATGCTATTTGGGTAATCGTAGATCGGCTTACGAAGGTGGCACATTTTCTTCCTTTTAGATTAGGTCAATCTACGGAGAAGTTGACAGAATTGTATATGCAGTAGATAGTCAGGCAGCATGGGGTCCCAGTCAGTATTGTGTCAGACAGAGATACTCGCTTTACATCATATTTCTGGAAGAGCTTACATCATAGTCTGGGTACCAAGTTAAGATTTAGCACGGCTTACTATTCTCAGACAGACGGGCAATCAGAAAGAACAATTTAGACCCTAGAAGATATGTTGCGAGCTTGCACCCTAGATTTTGGAGGATCTTGGGAGAGCCACCTGCACTTAATTGAGTTTTCTTATAACAACAGTTATCAAGCCAGTAGCCAGATGGCGCCATTTGAAGCACTATATGGTAAGAAGTGTAGGTCACCAATAGCATAGGATGATATCGGGGAGAGGAAGATGCTAGGCCCAGAAATGATTGTTCAGACAGTTAAATTGGTTAAGGGAATTAGAGAGCGACTTCGAGTAGCGCAGGATCGACATCGTCATTGGGCAGACCAGCATCGTAGGCCGCTAGAGTTTTCTGTTGGGGACCACGTGTTCTTGCGGATCTCACCTACCCGTAGGGTTATTATATTTGGCGTTCGCGGGAAGTTGAGTCCGAGATACGTAGGACCATTTGTTATCCTTGATAGGGTAGGCGATGTTGCTTATCGTCTGTCCCTTCCACCTTCGTTACGAAAGGTGCATGACGTATTTCATGTATCTCAGTTACGAAGGTATGTATCAGACCCAAGCCATATCCTTGATCATTCTGAGCTGGTTGTTGGTACCAATCTGTCTTACGAGGAACAGCCTGTGTCTATTTTGGACCGAAGAGAGAAGATACTCAAGAACCGAACAATTAGCTTTGTCCGGGTTGCTTGGGGTCATCACTCTTTAGGAGAGTCAACGTGGGAGCGTGAGGATGATATCCGATCACGGTATCCGCACCTGTTTGACTCACAAGGTATATCTCTTTCTGTATACCTTGATTGTCTTAACTCCTCATGCTTGTTACTTTATGAGTAGAATTGCTTGGTATCGTAAAATGTTCAACATAGATATGTTACTTACTATTGACATTGTAGAATGATTTCTTACTTAAATTGCTTATACCTGGAGTAGTCCAGCTCTGATGTTTCTATCCTGCTTGGATTTGAAATTCCGAGGACGAAATTTTTCTAAGAAGGGTAGAGATGTCACTTCCCATTCCCAGAATACATATTTTTAGAATGCATATACTGTTTAAATGTAAATATTTTATATTTATCATGTATTGCTCTGTATTTAAATCCCTTTAAATTTTATGTTAATTAATTTTCTGCAATTTCATTTCTGCACTTTATTTTTTGCTTTTATACTCTGCTTTAGATTTGCTATGGGTTCGGCTCAGACTGGTTTAATTATGTTGGTTCATCATGAATCAAAATAAACCCCCACCTACCACCACTCCTTCATTTAAAAGCCCATCCCCTTTTCTCTCTCTTTATTACTTCAATATTACTCTTCTTCTTCCTCCTAACTCTCCCACCAACCTAGGAGAGCAAGGCAAGTGCCAACTTGCTTCATGATGGATCCCCATTATTATTGTTCCATCATCTTCCTTATTTGATTCTAAGTCTTTTTAGTACTTAGCATTCCCAATTTCCATGGCTTATTTGTTGTAGATCTAAGTTTGATACATTTTCGGGTTTCTTAGGTTTTGATCTAGTAAACTTTATTATCTTCAAGTTTTGATGGTTCCATGTTGTAGAGAATTTCTTTCTATCCAATTTTCACCTATAGAAGTCCATATTTGGGCTTGGGATGAAGGATTTATGGAGCTTGGAAGCAACGGCTTACATGGTTCTGTTCTCAGAAAAATTCGCAGAGGAAGAACAGTCCCAGCCGCATGAAATCTTTATTCCCCACAGCGCATGAAATCTTTATTTCCCACAGCGCATGAAATCTTTATTCCCCACAGCGCATGAAATCTTTATTTTCCACAGCCGCATGAAATCTTTATTTTCCACAACCGCATGAAATCTTTATTCCCCACAGCACATGAAATCTTTATTTCCCACAGCGTATGAAATCTTTATTTCCCACAGCCGCATGAAATCTTTATTTCCCACAGCACATGAAATCTTTATTCCCCACAGCGCATGAAATCTTTATTTCCCACAGCCGCATGAAATCTTTATTTCCCACAGCCGAATGAAATCTTTATTTCCCACAGCGCATGAAATCTTTATTTTCCATAGCGCATGAAATCTTTATTTCCCACAGAAATCTTTATTTCCCACAGCGCATGAAATCTTTATTTCCCATAGTCGGCCGCATGAAATCTTTATTTCCCACAGCGCATGAAATCTTTATTTCCCATAGTCGCATGAAATCTTTATTTTCCACAGCCGCATGAAATCTTTATTCCCCACAGCGCATGAAATCTTTATTTCCCACAATGCATGAAATCTTTATTTTCCACAGCCGCATGAAATCTTTATTTCCCATAGCGCATGAAATCTTTATTTTCCACAGCGCATGAAATCTTTATTTTCCACAGCGCATAAAATCTTTATTTCCCACAGCGCATAAAATCTTTATTCCCCACAGCGCATGAAATCTTTATTTTCCACAGCCGCATGCAATCTTTATTCCCCACAACGCATAAAATCTTTATTTCCTACAGCGCATGAAATCTTTATTTCCCACAGCCGCATGATATCTTTATTCCCCACAGCGCATGAAATCTTTATTTCCCACAAGATTTTATTTTTCAGCCGCATGAGATTTTATTTCCCACAGCCGCATTAGATTTTATTTCCCAGCCGCATGAGATTTTATTTCCCATCCGCATGAGATTTTTATTTCTCAGTCGCATGAGATTTTTATTTCCCAGCCGCATGAGATTTTATTTCCCAGCCGTATGAGATTTTTATTTCCCAGTCGCATGAGATTTTTATTTCAATAATCGATCATAAGATTAATAATTTATCATGCGTTCCTAGATGGAACTAAGAGACTGGCTAGTCGTCTTATTGAATTAAATGGAATAAGACACGTTCATATTTGCAATCGATTGGCCAATCCCGAATATTGTCATATAGATACATGCAGGCTACAACTTATTTATTTATTTTACGAAAGCAGCATACGTACTTTATGGTCAAGGCATAATTATTTCGTGGTTAGTTTTAATTGTTGTATTACGCTATGTAAGACCTATAACCTAACCGCACGGGTATCGTTGTAGAGTTGAGCATATCGTACTTTGTACGGAAGTACTCATTCTGAAATGACCATGATCCACGGCATGGGATTTCACTTAACATAGAGGCTACTAAGTTAAATAAAATAATGATTGTATGGAGAGAATGGATTTCCGAGTTCTTATATGACAGCCCTCTTTGGAACTATTAGCGCCCAACAGGCCGACTGGTTCCCACAGATACTGTAATTCTGCCACACGAACAGGGAGCGGTATCTGCTTATATTATTGTATATTGTATATTGATGACGGGCGTCCCGCTGGGACTCGTCTAATTCATGATTGGCGCAATTGATTGATTGGATCGACTAGCCTTGCTTGTCCATAGTAAGAACTGAGAAATCCTTATTACATAATTCTAGGATAACTTAGAACTCACCGTAGTAAGCCGTAGGAGTTGGATGACCGTTTAAGATGATTTGTTTGTGTACTGTACATACTCTGTTACCTAACTGAGATGATCAGAGCATCAGGACATGACGGGCCAACTTCTGTTCTTGTTTGGTTGGGAGGTTGGTTTGAAGTGTCGTGATGTTACGTGAATCCCAGTAGCAAGCAGAGATCTATTATTATATTATCTTATTTACTGGTTTAATCCCTCATATCGTGCTTCCTTACGGTACTTGCTATTAGAGGTCTAACCTCTCTGGTTTTGCATGGCCAGATTTAGAGCCGGTTCTCGAGGACTCAGCTTACTTCCACCTCCAAGATGGTCAATACTAGAGGGATGATCGCAGGAGGACTCGAGTGGGTTCCTTACTTCCCCACTCGTTTTGTTATTTACTTAATACCTTGTCGTTTGGCACCGACATGTTAGTCGGATTGTCTTGTACTTACTTTTACATAGTTGTAATTAAGTCAGACTGCAGCTGATAACAATTGTGTACACTTTGCTACATCATCTGGCTATGTTTTGTAAAGCCAGATATCAAGAACATTTTGACTGAGCATTTGGGACGCCTTACTGCTTTATCTTACATGTTCTTTATTTCTGTTTCTTATTTGAATGATTGAGACAATAGATGTGAAATGACCATAGTGAGACTGTTATGTAGTATGCACCCCCTTGTCTTTTAGACAGCATTGATCGTATTATACGGTATTCATCTACCCGTAATACGTAGCTGGCTGAGTCATTCCCCCGCTCTCCAGTATTCTGGTTCTGGGGCGTGACAGTAAGAGTTGAGCTACCTATTCGTAGATAATAGAAAATATATTTTTGAGCTGCCATTTAGTTGTAGCAGACTGATTGGATCATGGACTTTGGGCTGGTAGTGTAGGACTTTTTGAGAGAGAAATAAAATGGCAGCAATAGCATTTGTTGGGTCAGTCAGTGGGATTAATTCCTTTTATACAGCAGTGTTAGTACAAAATTGGTATGGACTGGGTCAGGCCCAGATTCAGTGGGATGGGCTAGCTTATATTTTATATATTATAATAGGAAGTATGGTTTGGGCTGTTGGGCTTCTCAGCTGGACTCCAGGGAATAATTAGAAATTGGAATGTTGGACTGGGTTTGATGTTGGGTTGTATTATTAGTATCATTATTAATGATTTTGGTTCATAAATATAATAAAATCTATTTTGCTAAGTACTATCTTGATAGTAGAAATGCTTCTAATTTTATTTAACATATATTATTTCGTTAGAAATGTTAACTATTATTTATAAATGTATTTTTATATAAATTCTAGTATATCAAATGTATCTGTTTCTAAAATGTTATATAGTTATAATTATTTTGCTAGCAAAATGTTTCTAATATTCTTTAAGAACATTTAAAAGTATTTTCATTAATACTTATCTTGATCAAAGCTATGTATGTATATTTTCTTAAGTATAGATAGCTACTATATAATTAGTAATAAATGGTTAGTATTAGAAATAGTAAATTATGGTTAGAAATAGTTTTAGCTAGCATTTATCTTCTAAAAAACATAAAGGTTTTCCTTGCAAAATGTAGTTTAAAGGAATTTTCACAAATTCAAGTATTTTTCTAAAATGGTTTCTTTGCTAAAACATAGTTTAAGTTATTTCTACTAGTAATATATATATATATATATATATATATATATATATATATATATATATATATATATATATATATATATATATATATATATATATATATATTGTCACCCCCAGTTTTCAGGAACAGGGATATTTTTGTCATTTTTTTTACTTCATAATTTTTTTGAAATTATTTATTTATTTATGATATTATTTTGGGGTTATTTGAGTCGGGTTCGAATTTCAACTCAATCCGATTTGTAACGGGGACCCGGGATAGTTTTGACTCTAGTGGGACCCACACACTAGTTAGCCATGGCCCACATGTTATTAATTTTAGTTGGTGGTTAGACTAATTATTTATGGATTGGTTTAGTTTAATTAGAGACTTAAAACTAGACTAATTTAGCCTCAACCAAAAGCTTTTTCCTAATTTAATTCATTTGAGTTAGTGGGGGGCATTTTGGACATTCAAAAATGGGACACCTAGGCATGTTGTGGCCAGCCATGGGGGGATAAGGGAGTGAGTCACTCCTTCATTCATTCTATCCACAAATTTCTCTCTCTTGTTCTTTCCAAAATTTAGAGAGGAACCCCCATTGATTTCATCTCCAAATCAACCCCTTCTTCCACCAAATCTTCTTCATTTCTCCTCTACTCCATGGTTAGAGGGTGCTAGCCAAGTTTGGGAGGATTCAGAGCTCGTTTGTGTCCATTTGGAATTCCTACGTGTCGGTGTCGTATCGGAAAGGCGTTTCTTAGATTCGATCTACCGGGAGGTATAAATCTCTTCTTTTTTTCATTTTCTCATACATATAGGATGATTTTGAACCCATAGGAATGACCCCCATGGTTGTATCTCCATTTGTGTCCATTTTGTGTCCATTTGGAGGTCATAGGAGTGTCCTTTGTGTTGTGGTTGTGTCCTAGTGGAAAAAACTCCTATTTTTGGACACTTGTATTTAAGTTATATTGTGTGAATAATATAGATTTAAATCACAGATTTATTGTTGTTTAGAGAATGTGTTCTTCATGGTATCATATTTGTATCATATTCTATTTATCTATATATTGTATATATATCATTGTTATATAAATATATGTATGTGTCAATATATATATATATATATATATATATATATATATATATATATATATATATATATATATATATATATATATATATATATATATATATATATGTGTGTGTGTGTGTGTGTGTGTGTGTGTGTGGTGTCTCTCTAATTTATATGTAAATATTGTGTCTTAGTGATATATATATATATTATGGATGTGTGTAGTGATTTCGGCCAGGGAAGGGAAGGGATCTGCGAGTGTTTGGAGTTGGTGTTAGTATGTGTGTGTGTTTGTGTATAAAGAGAGTGATAGAGAGTGGATATTAGAGAGTGTTAGAGAGTGGAGATTAGAGAGTGTAGAGAGGGTGTTTGAGAGCGAACAAGGGGGGAAGTTGCTGTGTATAACAGCAGTAGTAGGGGAGAATCAGTCCCCACAAGGGGGACAAATTTGTTGTCTGAACAGTCCCCAAAGGTGACTGTTATTTTAGCTGCTTTTGCAGCAGTTATAGAGGGGGATTTAGCCCCATATTAGGCCATTGCATGCCCCTTGTCCAGCCTTGTTCAGGCCCTTAGCAGCACTCCTAATCTAGTCCAAATGGACAACCATGAACCTTTACATTCAGCCCACTTATTAGCCCAATGGACAACCTTAGAGTTCTGTCCCAAACCCAACCTTAAACCAGCTATATAAGCACTCCCAAACCAGTCTAATGGACAGCCCCTATAAGCCTATGTGTGTGTGTGTGTGTGTGTGAGCTATAGGACCCCCTAAACTTAGCCTATAGTTGTCCCTAAACCAGCCTCTAAACCAATCCTAGAACAGCCCCCTCTTGACACACTTGACAGTCCCAAACCTGTCCCAATTTAACCCATTGAATGGCAGCCATGAACACTCCATAGGACAGCCCAATATCAGTCCATTAGCAGTCCATATCAGCCCCTTTAGTTGTCCCTTAGAGTTGAGAAATTTTAGTAGTGTTTTAGGGGTAGGACAGCCCCCATATCAGCCCACAATTGCCCTTAGTATCATCTATTCACTCACCCTTCCATTCATGCATTCATTCACTCCAAAACATACCCATTCATTCATTCAATCAATTTATTCCCTCATTCATTCACATATCCATTCATTCATTTAATTTCCCTTTCCATTTCATAGTACAACAATCCCTTGGTCCTATAGGTCTTGAGTTTGTGTGTGTGATATAAGAATTAATTAGAGGGTAAGGTATTGTGGTTAGCTAGCATGTTAGAGTATTATAGGATAAGGTAATGTGAGGGAAATTAATATGTGACCTAAGATGGACAAGATATCTAGGAAACCTATATTTCTTGGTAGGTAAACCTTAGATAGGATAGTATCTAGCTACCCTAAGGAGCCTAGGCTAGTATCTTGAGTATTAGCAGAGTTTTCTTTGTAATGGGCAAGGTATCGGGAATACCTTGTTAAGGGTAAGTATAGGTATTTACCTAGAAGCTAAGGTTTTGAGTTTAGAGTTTTAGATATGGTTAGAACTTGGTTTCCTTGGTTGGTAATGGTCAGAAATAGTGCTCCTAGACTAGTTTTGACTTCGGTTGACCATTTTGACCAAAAGTCAATAAAGTCAACCGAGAGTCAAACTTAGCCTATAAGTGACTAGAATTGAACGAAACCAAACCAGAGTTGACCAATTGACTGAGAGTCAACAGTTGGTCAACATTAGACTAGTTTGACCTAGGGTTGACCCAGGGTTGACTTAGTATTGACCAGAGTTGACCAGAGTTAACTTTTTGACCAAAAGTCAATTGTAAGTCAACCCTTGACCCAGATTGACCTAGTTTGACTTGGATTGGCTTTCTGTGACTTTGTTTGACCTTGGTTGTCCTAGTGTGACCTAGTTTAGCTTGGTGTGACTTAGTTTAACCTAGTTTTGACTTAGACTTACATATCATGACTAGATTAGCTTTCCTTTCATCATTAAACCATGTTTTGACATATAGTATCTTATTTTAGGTCTGTGATTACTCTGAGCGTCTGTTCACTTTATTAGCTCTGGACCACAGGCGAGTACATTCACTAATAGTTTTCATTATCTTGATATCTGCTATATCCGATTCAGTTGTAGTGTCTTACTTGATTTCCAGACACGATAATTCATGGACTAGTATATGTCGGATCCTGTCATGAGATATTATTCCCGGATTACTTGGTATATTGGTACAAGACTCGACTTGTTACTTGTACTTGTATAGACATGGACTTGGGAGTAGGCTGATCACCTGCTTTTGAATCCCATGTCATGACGTGTTATGTCCGGATCCATTATACTATTCGGGGATGGAGAGTTATTAGTGGTTGTGTGATCAGAATCCCTACTTGTTCTTCACACTTGCTACTTGTTACTTGTCCATAGCTACTTGTTCATAACTTTCCATGGTGACCGGCCTTATTCTTCACACTTGTTACTTGTTACTTGTTCGTAGCCGGTCAGATGGAAAGCTTGAACATATTTTTCCAAGCCGATCACATAACACACTAATAATTCAAGGCACCTTTTATATTTATTTATCATAGGAGGCTAAGTTCTGTTCGGGAGAAGGGTTACAACCCCGATCCTTGTTTGGTTTAAGGGTTGTAACTCGGCTTCCGGATAGTTCCTAAGTCATCCTATATATATATATATATATATATATATATATATATATATATATATATATATATATATATATATATATATATTATCGTCCTATTCAGTACTCATATCTTGATATATATTTCCTGTTAATTTTGTCTTGTATTTTATTACACTGTCTCTTATAGAATTTGTCAATTCATATGGAACTGCTGTTAGTGTTTGTACTTGCTCATTTTCCTGACAGGATACCGTTGATATATTACAGATGATTTTGAGATAGATTGTCCGACCTATTATGGGGACGGGTCAGATGGAGTAGACCTGGACCGTGGCTTGTTAGTAAAGCCACTAGACTTTGTACACCCAGAGTAGTGTAGCTTAGTTAGGTTTGCCTGGTCTGCGAGCCAGCTAGTACTTTTCAGACTGTAGATTTTTATACTATATTTCTGTGACTCTGTGGTGTTGTGTATAGCTTTGGGCTTGTGTGGATTTCGAACTTATTTTCTGCTTTCATCTATCATATTTCCTTTCCATGCTATCTACCTTAGTTTTACTTTGTGATTGAGACTGTATTGCTATGTCACCTCCATTCGGAGTGCATATACTGTACAGGTACTTTATACTGTTTTAGTCGTAGTATTTACAGACCCTATATACAGCGTTCTACCGCCGATTCTGCGGCGTAGGCTGGACGTAACCACGTGCTTGTGCCCCTAATCAGGGTACGGGTCGTGACATATATATATATATATATATATATATATATATATATATATATATATATATATATATATATATATATATATTAATATTAATATATATATTAAAAAATATATATATATATATATTAATATTGTTAAGCTTGCACATTATTAATATTTAGTAATAGTTAGTTAAAATGTCTTTAATTAAAACCTAACAAATTTGTACCAAAAATAACAGGTGAACATTCATGCTCTACTATTCTCGGACTTTCAAAGTAAGGCAAGTACACCGACTTGAGCTTTTACTTTATTATTCTGTCTCACATTCATGTGCTCATATCGGACACAAGATTCACATGATTGTATTGTGCCTTTTTCATTGTATTGTGGCTCATTGTTCTTACGGAAGATTGGAGGAAATATTGGCTAGTGTGTGACCACACCCAACCTAGGTATTGTGAATAGCCTAATCTTACACCTCGCATACGATTAAGCCGAACCTTGTAAAATTGTGATATTGTGAATTGTGGATTGTAGTCCCCAGTCAGTCACACATTAGTTTAATATTTTAAATTTTACACTTGCATTGATTGTCGTGTTCACATTAATTGTCTTGTTCATTGTGCCATTCTTGTACTTTAGTTTCATATTGCAGTTCTTGTACCATTGTTTCATATTGTGGTCCATATTGTTATCCTGTATTTTAGATTACATTGTAGATTATTTTATGTCGGGATTGTACTTTGCTCTTTTTTCTAACAGGATACGTTGCAGGTGAGCTTGAGGCCATATGGAGCACGGTGGTATCATGGAGTTGCAGGATTAAGTTCATTATTTTTATTTCTGGATATTGTATTTTTATTTTAATATTGTACATTTATTTTAGCGAATTTGTCTCTGGATGGCTGTTACACAATTGACTTGATGGATTGTGGTTATTTCTGGGACGTTTATAGATGTTGTGGTGATTTACTTTACATTGTGACTTAGAGTTTTTTTTAGTATTGTTACAGCTTACTTTGTCGTATCCATCGACGAAGGCTGGGCGTGTCCGACACGTACCCGATTATTCGGGAGCGGGTCGTGACACCTTCGGTCCCCGTCTCTGCCTCCTTCCGTGCCCCCCGCAGGCGTCTACTTCCTTGTTCCCCCGCGGGCGTCCTCGCCCCCGCCATTGGAGAAACCCTAATTCTTTGGAGGTTGGGCTACCCCCAAGTAAAATTGGGGCTGTCCTGAGTAAAAGTTCCACCAAACTGGACTGTGCTGTAGTAAGGGCTAGCCTATGTAAGTTTTGGAGTGCCTTTAGAATTAGCTTAAGTTAAAAATGAGACTCTTCACCTTGTATAATTTGAAATTTATGGTAGTTGACTCTAGATATGGAAAATATAAAGGACTTATATCAAGAATACAATAATTTCTCTCATTATGTATGGAATGAGAACAAAACCATGATGATCCCAATTTAGCATAACGTTAATTTGTATTTAAATGCTATAACTTTTTTCGATTATCATTTTAATACCATATTTTTTGTATACATGACTACCATAAACCTACAAGTACCGATATCACTATGCTACCTTTCATTAACTTCCATCCATGAAGTTTGGCAAAAAAAAAAAATCCATCCAAGAAAACCCTCATGTGATATTATTAGGACGTCCCCACCCCTAATAGCATAATATATATCTTTTCTCTTTTCAAGTTCATCAAACTCGGTCAGATTGTAGAACTTGTATGTTCCATCCACAATTTTAGTTAAATAAAAGATATTTTACAATTTAAATAATTTTAAACTTGATACTATACTTTTTTATCTACCAAGTCCACTTTTTTATAATTAAAAAAAATTATATTTTTCATCAGTGATTTTAATAAGAAATTGATAGCGGATTGAAGGGTTCTTCTTTTCTTTTTCTTCATTCAAGAAACTATTGGCTTGTGGATATAGTTTCATGATAAAAGATGGTTTTTTCTTCATTCAAGAAACTTATGCTGTAGAAAAAATTGCTAACTTGTAAGAACTATATTTCTCTGGTTTTGCACAAACTTATATAATATTTCACCATGTAAATTTGTAGTTATATATCTCAAGTTTCAAAAGTTGTTCATATTAGTACCTTGAACTTACATAGGTTGTTCACATTAAGACATTAAACTTACATAAGTTGATCACTTTAATATATACTTCAAACTTACACAAGTTCTTCAATTTAATAACTTTGTCTATTATAATTGTTTAATTTCACTACAAGAAAAATACCCTGTTATAACGTTTGAAAAGAAGTTATTACAACGGTTGCTATATAAGTATTACAGAATTTCAGCAACAACGCATAATATGACGGTTCTGAAGAGTTTTTGGCCTATTATAATGATTTATAGCATTAAACGTTATATATTGTTAACGCATATCTAACACTGTTACACGCAAATGTTATAAAAAGTGGTAAAAAATTTAGAGCAGCCGTTCGAAAGTCCGCTCATACCCGACCCCAAAATCAAAATCCTCTCTTTTTCCCCTCTCTCTCTCTCTCTCTCTCTTCCATTTTTCCTTCTCATCTCCTCCTCTCCTCTTTCCCGAAAACCCTAACCCTAATTTTTTTCTTTACTTCGCCATCGTCACCCTCTGCACCATCGGCTACGGCAACATCGCCCCCTTACCCCTTCACCAAGTCCCTCTCCTGCCTCTTCGTCCTTGACGGCTTCGACATCATCGACGTCCTCCTCTCCGTCGTTGTCATCCGCGTGCTCGACTTTCAGGAGGGCCTCGTCCTAGCCAGCACCAGCGCCCGCACCGAGGACGCCGCCGGACCGTCGGCTACTTCGAAAATTAAGGGCCCGTTTGGATATATTTTCTGAAATTTTTTTTCTGGAAACACTTTTCTAAGAGTAACTTATAAAGTTGTTCTCTGAGTAGAAAAATTTTGAGTTTGCATTTGGTTACTTTTATCTGAAAAGTGATTTTAAGAATAATAAAATAAAATTTCTGTTGGGTAAAATATTTTTAGAAAATAATTTTTTTAATTGTGTTCGCACTATTCTGTGTCCAATTGTGTCCAACTAACAAATTTTTGTATCTGACACACGTGTCCATTACATATCTTTTTCGTGTCCACCACAGATATTTTTCGTGTCCACCATGTTTGACATTTTTTCCATGTCCAGCAATTATTCTGTGTCTAGCAAATTATTTCTGTGTCCAAACTTTTTTTTTCTGACATTTTCTTGTGTCCCCAACAGCTCTCGACGAGGAATCGTCACCGCCGCTGGCTCGCAGTCGAACGGAGAAGGACTCGTCACCGCCGCATGCTCGTAGTAGAGCAAAATACCCATCGTCCCAAAACTCGAGCTCGAGGCGGAAGGAGCCGGAGCTCGAGAAGGGAGGAGCCGAGCACGTGGCGGAAGGATCCGAGCGCGAGACAGGAGGAGCTGAGCTCGAGGCAGAAGGATCCGAGCGCGTGGCGGCCCGAGCTCGACTTCGTCCAGGCGGGGATGGTGGTGGTGAGGACGGTGGCTCGACTTTGTCCATGCGGTCGTCGACCCTGAAGCATCTCCGTCTCGAGGGAGGGAACGATATCGAGGGAGACGGGGGAGGGATAGTTCTCGACCTCGGAACCTTGGACTTCTCCATCTATCTCGGACTCGCCGAAGCACTACCGCCGGAGGTCGAGCTTTTTTGGGGAGGTGGAGAGAGCTCTCAGGAAAGGTGGAGAAATTTTTTGGGAAGATGGAGAGGGAAATATTTTGGAAAATGTCTAGAGAGAGAGAGAGGGGGGACCCTGTTGAGGAAAAAAGTGGATTGTTTGAAAATGAAATTTTAATGCTGCTTTTCACTACTTTCTGAAAACGAAGTTTTAATGCTGCTTTAGGAAAAAAAAGTTTTGAAATTTTTTCCGAGTAGGCGTTAGCCAAACGTTATTTATGGCTGAGTTAGTGTTTAAACTTAAAACAGTACTTTATTGTGAATATCCAAACAGGGCCTAAGGTTTCGTGAATTTTCGGAGAAAGAAACATGTGGGGGAACGGCGGCCGGTTCTACTGGGGGAGGAAGGAGAGCGGCGGAGGGGGTGAGAGGCGGTGGGGATCGTGGTGATCTTCGCTTGGCTTTCTAGCCAGGAGAGGAACCTGAAGGCCCACGTCGACCTCTTCGGCTCCCTCGGCTGGAACTCCCTCATTTGCTATGTCGACTTCCTCACTCTGTAAGCAATTCTTTTACTACTACTACTAGATTAATTTTTTTCTTCTTGCTTTTGAAATTTGATGGTTGTGGCATGGATTGGGTCGGTTATGATGAAAAGTTCGAATCTTTGGAGGAATTGTTACATTTGAATCCCTAAAATTTGGGCTATTGATCGGTTTCGGTAAGGATTAGCTTGGAGATGTAGAAAAGTTCGACTCGTTTGGAATGATTGTTACTTTTGAATCCCAAAAATGATAAATATGCACAAATTGGTTGATCTTTGCTTAAAGATTAGACATTCCTAATATTAATGTTTGTCCAATCCATAACTTTGATATGTATGTATTTCTTTTTCTCAAGTTAGTAGATGCCACTCATCTCCCAAGAGGTGGTTCAAACCTTCATCCGAAAATGTTAGCTAGTGAGTGGTTTAAGAAATAAATAACATTAGCAAAATCATATCCTTAATGACCTTATGAGTCTATGACTAGAAATTAATAGAAATTATGAAAGCGAATATTTAATGTTACGTTCAAGATGAGTGAACTAACTTCAATAATCTTAGGACATTTATATATGCTTAATAATGGCACTTATTATATCGAAGAAGTTGATGACATATATGTTTTATTTTGTATACTTCTAGCGTCCAGACTGCTTATCATCATTTATGCACTCAACTTTCATATTAAAAGCTTGTTCTATATGCTGACAAATACATGTTCTTTTTGCTCTCTTTCTCCTCAGTAGATGTGTGCACACAACATACAAAACCAGACAGGATAGGCCGATTGAACTGGTTGACCCGTTCGGTTTTTATACCATTGCATACAACTCATATGTCTGGCTTTCCTTACATGTATGTTTCCTATTAGATCGTTAGAATTTCCCAGTTAACATATTTAATTTATGTGACAATATTTATTTGAAGTTCAGCCAACCAGTACTTCAATGTGACTCATATGGTGTGAGCTACATATTTAGTAATTGCATACTTTTGTGCTTCATACATATGAGACACTTCCATACAGTGCAATCATATATACTTGAAAGATTGTTTGGTAAATTGGATGTGTGTTTATTTGGCACAGTAGGAGAGTAAATTGTCCCATGAGCAGAAAATGTTAACTTTGTAAACAAGCCTGGAAATTATCGCATGAGAGTAAGAATCTGTATCAATTGCTTACTTGGATGCAAATTAAACTTGGATGCCATTTTAGTGATATGCAGTTGATAGCCTAACATTTGAATCTATCAATCTTTCCTTGTAGTTTGACTTTTTTAGTTCATTGTTGAATTTACTAGTTTATGCATAGCTAAAACATTTGAATCTATCAATCTTTCCATTATATTATGACACTGGGTAGACTTTACAACAAAGTATCATGCTATGTAATTTTATTTGAATTGTTAACATACTAATATAGAAGCTGACGTGTATGCTAGATAAATGTTTTACTTGATGCTTACATATCTGCTTGTTCATGTGCAGTATGTGTTGCTGCATATGGACCTTATATCAGCCTGTGGAAAAAATGCTTTCTTCTTAACTTTTATCCAAACCTATGAAATCATTCCTTCCAATAAAGTGGTATTTTAGCATTTTGGCTCATGAATGTCTAGGCAACATGTTAAGGGATGAGAAAATATGAAGGTGAATTTTCGAGGCAGTTAATCCCTAAAGAAACATGGAAGTATAAGCCTTTTGTTCAAAAAAAAGAAGAATATGGTGTTTAGCATTTTGACATTTAATTAGAGTGTCTGTATCATGTATGATATATGCAGAAAACTGACAACCATTTTTGAGTGTATGTGCTTCCTAGATTACATGCTTGGATATGCTTTTCCAACTTTGAGTGCTTCAAGGCCATGGAGATGGGGAGGGTTCACATTGATCAGCTTCAGTTTTGGTGCCAATATTGGTATATTTCTTTTGTTCTACATATTTGTTCTTACAAGCTAGCGAAGAGTATTTGTTTCAATCTGCTGTGCATATCAAAATATTTTGCAGCTTATGGCTTTCTTTCACAAAGACCAGAAAGCTAATCTTGTAAAAAAACTGGAGTATTTGTTTCAATCCGTTGTGCATATCAAAATATTTTGCAGCTTATGACTTTCTTTCACAAAGCCCAGAAAGCTAATCTGGTATAAAAAAAAACCTAGATTTTTGTGACTTCAACTCTTTTTTACACATTAAGAATGACTTAATGCCGGAAAACTGGTATAATAAGTATGGTAGGCTCAAGGCCAAGTGTAAAGCCCATATTTTTCTTCTGCATTTTTTTTATGTTTAATATTAGATATGGTTTGAGCCCATAACCTAATAGCCCAAGCCCTGTTAACTTAAACCCAATAACCCAACCCATTAGACTAACTACTTGGTCCCCCACTCATTCCCGGTCCCCGCTCAGATCCGCTTATTAAGCGGATCTCTTCCCCACGTATTCTCCTTCCCTCTTATCCATTACGTATTATTAGATTTTTATTGTACCCTGTCGATTCATGAGATGAAGAACATAAATTAATTGCAGAAGCGTACCTGAATCCATTGCTAGGCTTGATGGATCTTGAAGCTGTCGTCCTTTTGTTGGGTTCGATCTTCCAACTTGCTACGACCCTTAATGACAAAGATGAATCCAAATACTTCATCCCTCTCTTTCTGTTGATGGGGATGAAGAAGAGAAAAAGAGAAAAATCTCTCTTTTGGTGTCGTATAAGTTGGGGACCATAACCCTAATGAATACATATATTTATATGTTTTGATATTTCTAATTTGGCCCCTCATTAAATTAGAATTATCTCCGGTATCTACACATTAATTCCATGACAATTATACCCTTAAGCCAATTTCCAAATAGACCACTTTAATTTGGCTTAATTATTTAGATAGCCCAAACATAATTAATTTTACATGTGTGGCCCCTTAATTATTGAATAATTCTAACAATCTCCCACTGGACCACATATGTAACCTTATAATTGTGTTAACCTTAGTGAGCTCATAAATTGCTATCTTAATCCTTAGGGTTTATCCGGACAATCTCGTCCATTAACCATATCAACATAGGATCAAAACGGCATTCGTCACATATAGCGTAAATAAACCATCAATGGTCACATATACCAATATAGCTAAATGACATAGATCAATCATGGATGCGTAGGATGGAAATTACACGCAATATGATCAATATATGTCTATTTCCAACTGGTCCTCCTTAACTTTAGTGAGATCAATACTTTAACATAATAAAAACAGAATGAACTGAATTTTCATATATCTGATCAGATAAATATCAAAAATACTTTAATACATAAATGTGTCCAAAACCAAATAGCACCCAAATACATAAAATACAAACTCCCACTGTATTGCCATATTCTTAATTAAGATAACACTCATATGAGTAGTATGCTCATAAAAGACCCTGGGTGATAATACTTTTGTGAGCGGATCCCCTAATATGGAGTTTGTCTTAATGTGCTATATGGACACTATAACCATTCTGAATTCTTTTCTTCACAACTAGAAACTTTATGTCAATATCTTTTGACTTATACAAGTTTCTGTTGTTATTGGAATATAGTACTGCTGATTTATTGTCACACCATAATTTTATGTGGTCTTTCGACACCATACTGTAGGCGCAGCCTTGTGATAAAATTTCGCAACCATATTCCCTGAATAGATGTCCCACAGCATGTTATAAACCTTGCTGCCATGGTGGAAGAAATTATGAGTGCATATTTGACATTCATCCAAAATATATCTCCATTAGTCAGCATGACCTGATGTGGATCTTCTGTTGTGTTGGCATCCAACAAAATCGGAGTTGGAATACCTTATGATCTCCAGAATTATCCGATCTCCTACAAAGAGCATATAATTTCTTGTTCTCTATTAATTACTTAAGCAGTTTGGCTGCTACCAATGATCCATCCATATTTGTTTAAATATCTGCCTAACATCCTAATATGTACGCAATATCCTGACGCGTACATTCTTGAGTATAGATTAGACTCCCTACAACTGATCATGAAGGAAAAATTTATTATATTTCCTTAATTTTAAGGCTAACCTTAGGACACTTGATTGAGACCAAATTTGTCTCCTTTAACGAGAGGTGTCACCTGGTTTGCATTGAATACTTTAATCAATATACAAAACCAGAAAATTATTCCTACTCTCACTGAACTTTTGATACACACAATCTTCAACAGTGTTCATCTCAAAACCAAACGAGATAATCACTTGAAGTACCTTTGTCGAGAAGCTTGCTTGAGTTTATAAATAGATTTTGTCAATTTGCAAACCATATTCTTTGGGTCTTTCAACACAAAGTTTTCTGGTTGCACCATATAAATTGTTTCATCAATGTTACCATTGAGAAATGTCGTTTTAACATCCATTTAATGTAATTCAAGATCAAAATGTACAACATGTGCAATGATTGTTTTAAATGAGTTTTTCAAAGATACCAAAGAGAAAAACTCTTTCAAATCAATTCCAAAATTTTGAGTAAAGTCACTAGCTACAAGACGTACTTTATACCTCTCCACATGACCCTTCGAATCCTTCTTGGTTCTAAATGTCCATTTACAACCAATGGACTTTATACCTTTTGGTAATGGGACAAGTTCTTAAACTTTATTGTCTTGCATGGACTTATACTCCTTATTTATTGTATCAATCCACTTTAAGAACTGAAACTTTCCATGGCCTGACGAAAGTTGATTAGATCATCTTCCAGTATCCACAGTCTTCCTCACGTTCCTAGAGAAATATGACAATATTATCCAAAATTATATTTCTCCTTTCTCTGATGGACCATCTTAATATTACCGGTTCTTGAGGTTGTTGAGTTTGTTCCTTAGGAATAATTACCTTATCTTGAATGGGGTATCGCTACGTTGTCGTTGTTAAGGTATCTCAACAACGACTTATAGAGGTAATTCGATATTGTCTTAGTGAGGCTCCGTATTCACTTCTTGATCATGATAGGTATAGAATCCTGCACATCGTCAAAAGTGATAGTAGGAATCGTAATTGATTCCTTCTCAAAGACAATGATCCTGACTTTATTTCTCCCCCAAACTCAACATTCTCAAAAACTATTACACTTCTCGTCTCAAAATTTTCTTTTGTGTGGGATCGTATAATTATTAACCCCTTGATTTGTCAGCATAGCCAATAAAGTAGCTGCTTACAATTGAACTTTGGTCTATATTTTCTTTACACATTAATGTAGACATTAAAGTCTATAAAGTCAATAAAATCCAAATCTCATCAGACACAAGTCGTTCAACTCTATTTCTAGAGATGTGACCTAATCGCTTATGTCATAATGAGGATAAAAATATTTATTGTTAATTTTGCGTTTAGTACCACATGGCTCCAGTTGTAAGGTTTCATTGCATTAAGATACAATAGTTTCAAGTGAATATAGGTTATCATAAATCTTAAAGGAACCATTACCAATAATATTTGGATTTAAAGATAGACTAAACTTATTATTTCCAAATGAACAATAATAACCAGATTTGTCCATTAAGAAAATTGAAACTGAATTTCGTCTAAAAGACGGTACAATAAAAGTGTCTATCAAATTCAAATAACAATTGGTTCCTAAAAATAACCTAAAATCTCCTATTGCTTTTACTTCTACCGATTTTTCGTCACCCACATAGATGTATCTTTCACCATCAATTGGCTTTGGTAGCTCAGACAACCTTGTCTATAAAAACTAATGTGGATAGTAGCACCAGAATCTAATCACCACGTGTTTTTTAGGTACTAAAAGTAAATTAACCTCAGAACAGACCAAATTTAAAAATGTACTCTTCTTTATACGTCATGCGTGATACTTTGTACATTTCTTCCTTATGTGTCCTGTCTTATAAAGGAACAACCCTTAGTTTTATATTATTGTTTCTTTTGACCTGGACCCTTAGCAGCTACTATATTCATTTTTTTTGCCTTTAAAGTGTATCCCATTAAACATAAAAATTAAAATCTTATTGGCATATATTTTAACAACATTAACTGAAAAGAGAACAAAAATAAATAAACAAATATGCTCTAATTAATAACCAAAAAATAAAAGATAGTCAAACAAATTCAAATAATGGTGAACCCCATCTCAAGATACCTAGTACATCATTAATATCAAGTCTTTGGACAGTGATATTAACCGCAAGTGGTACTCTTGGTGTAGTAATCAAACATTGACAATAAGTCATGTCAAATAATAAGCCTATCTTTGGATTAGGTTATTATTCACATGTAAACCGTATAATTGTCACACATTTATCACCACAAGTATGTGTGTAATTCGGCCAAGTATTAACCTTCCTTTGGGCCGTCTAATACCCGCATGAATATACACACACAAACATCTGACATCCCTCATAGACTATCAACGTAAGAGAGGTCACTTTGGCGACATCTTGTTTCAATGGGCCTATTTAGAATATTAGATAACTATTGCTAGTCATAAAAGGTACCAAAAATTTGAATGTTGACTAAATTTTACAAAACTGAATCATGTCCAAATCCTTCTGCTTATTTAAATTAAATAAACATAAATCCTTATGAACTTGCATATTTTTAAATTTAAATAATCAACCGATTAAACTGTAACAAATATATGCATCAACAGATTACATCAACTGATCCACAAGGATTACTTTAAATAAAATAATCTACTGAACATAAAATCTGAATTATATATAATATATTTCTATTTGTGCTTTTAACGAGCACCATATCAGTTGATTATGCCAAGAAAATACTAGCAATTAATGATTTTCTTAATGCTCAATATTCTAGAAGATTTTCTTATATTTCTGTACAGTAATTGACGGATGAAGTATGTTTGTTTTGGTGGAGAGATTCAAATAATTTGAAACTCGAACCACAACTATATCATGCAAAAAGAGTATGTAATGACCGTGGTTCGTATTACGTATTTGGAATACGTATACGTATCTTGACTCATATTTTATGTCTCCTGGCTTGGTCTATTTTGGGTTGGCTTGGTTCGGCTTAGGTTGTTTATTGGTTCATCATGAACCAAGGGGTGAACCCTTACCTACCACCACCATCATCATTTATTAATCCATTCCCTCATTCTCTCTCTTCGTTTACTACTTCTTCTCTACCATTATTTCTTCAACCACCAGAAGGGGAGAGAGAGAGAGCTTAGGCAAGTGCAAACTTGCGTCATGAGGGATCTCAAGTTTTATTGTTCCATTCTCTTCCTTACTTGATTCTAAGCCTCTTTAGAACTTGACATCTTTGGATTTGATGGATAGATTTTTGTAGATCTAAGTTTGTAACTTTTCGGTTTTCTTGGTTTTGACTTCTAAAACTTAGTTATTTTCAAAAAATAATGGTTCTATGTTGTAAAGAATTCAATTTCATGTGGTTTTGGCTTTTGTTTCGCTTGATTTCGACTTCGGATGAGGAAGTTATGGCCATGGCAAGTTTTTGAAACTTTTATGGCTGAACTTGCTGTTTGGGGACGATGACCCCCATGCGCCCGGGAGGCCATGTGCCGGGAGGCCATGCGCTGTGAAGTCCCGATAATGCATCCTTTAACTCCGAGCGTGTCATGCGTGTAGGTTCCCTACGCGCATGTACCGAAGACGCAACGTGAGTTTTCCCACGCGCCAATGGTGCAGGAATCCCATGCGCTGATTATGCAGGAATTCCACGCGCCAATGGTGCAGTAATCCCATGTGCCGATTGTGCAAAAATCCCATGCGCCAATGGTGCAGGAATCCCATGCGCCGATTGTGTAGGAATCCCACGCGCCAATGGTGCATGAATCCCATACGCCGATTGTGCAGAAATCCTATGCACCAATGGTGCAGGAATCCCATGCGCCGATTGTGCAGGAATTGTCACGACCTGCTACCCAAATTGTTGGGCCAGGCCGAGTCATGCCCAGCCTACATTTGATATAAACCGTAGTAAGCTGTTCTAAAGACAACAGGATAAGACTAAATGTGCTAACAGTTCTATAAGTGAATATAAGTCATAAATGCTCCAAACATAAAAGTCGTCTCATATAGTAAAATGTCCAAAGTAAAAGTTTGAAATGTAAAATTGGATACATGTCCAGTTACAAAATACATAGTCTAAATACATGACTACTCTCAAAAGTCTAAAAACAAAAGACAACTAGGCGAGGTTCCCCGCAGGAACATCCTCGTAAAGCAGAGCCGGGTCCTCGGTAGTAACTCCATAATATGTGTCGCAGAGTAACTCCTCCTCAGTAAGGACACCTACAACGTTATCCTGTCAGGACGGGAGCAAGTACTGAATCTAGCAAACTAGCATATGAAACATGGAAATGAACATAAGAGGAAATAACTGGAAACATGGCATCACACAATCTATCATGGCAAGGATACATATGTCATCGAGACAGATGTATATGTAATGTTTAAAACTGTAGCAGATACGTGATCGTCAATAGGTGTACAATGTGCAGGGGCACATAATGAAATGTACTTCCGTACAAGTGATAAGGCGATAGATGTACATACGTACAAATCCGCTTTGAGATAAGCCTACGATAAGGTATACATATAAAATGTCAACCTTGCTCGGTACATACGTACGGAGAAGGGGGCATGATCACGTACTCAACTATCAGTTTCCCCATAACCCATATTCTAATCATGTGAGAGATACATAAAGACTGTTCTAAGCATGATAGTAACTGAAAGTACAACATGTGATATTTTAACTTGCTACCCCAAGGATCAGCATTTAACATGGTTGGATTAGCAGTTCATTTATGTAATAGTATGTAAAGTTTGTAGAAATTACTTGTCTCTAGCAAAGCAAAACAAAACAAGCTGCGATAAAAGTGCTATAGATGTCCAGCAACTCGTCACTGTAGAAATAAATGCATAAACTTAGTTTTTACACTAAGCTAAAACGCTAAGGCACTAATTGGTGCAACACGACTTGTGACTGGACACCTAGCCAAAATAATGATTTTTGCATAGGAGACCAATGTGGGGTGACACACTACTTTAACTAACTTTCCAGGGTCTTTACACTAGTGAGGGGTGAGGTCCAATACGGCTAAAACTCAAAATAATACAAAAAGTTACAAGTCGTAATTAATCAATAAATAAATCAAATGATCATTGTGTTCTAACAATTTTTAAGATAGACAAAAAGTTTAATTTTACATAAAACAAAGTACCAAAATGATCCCTGTTAATTATAGAAATTTATTATAATTTTTCTGGAATTTATTAACCAATACAAGTATTTTATAAAAATCAGTTTTCTAAGTATACAAAAAATGAGTTTTGGTTTCATATGCCAAACTAGTGGCAAAACTGTAAATTAAATACTATAAAAATTATACTAAATTAGCTAAATTAACATAGTATCTAAATACTATTTTTCCAGAATTTTAGCAATACTTTAAGTATTTATAGAAATCAAAAAACAGCATTGTACACTATTTGAAATTAAAATAATTAATTATCTGCGTATTTTGTCCATGTACATAATTTGAACCAAAGTTCAGATACAGGACCCAAGGCCATGAATCAAGTCCAATATGACTTGTACAGGTCTTGAATGTGTAAAAACACATTTGGACCCAAAAACCCATGCTAGGCTTGGATACCAAATGGTTGCAGTAATTTAAATACACTAAAATATAAATTGGTAAAAGTGCAAAATAAATATTAATATTTTAATAAGGTAAAATTATACATATAGAAAACAGAAAAAGAAAGGAAAAGAAAAGAAAAAGAAATATATATAAATATATATATATAGAAAACAGAAAAAGAAAGGAAAAGAAAAGAAAAAGAAATAAGCACAGCAGTAAGGGGGGCTCGAACCCGAGCCAGCGCGGGGGGGGGGGGGGGGGGGGGGAGGGTTTAGGTTAGGTCGGGGTGGCCAGGGGGTCAGCCCACTGGTTGTGTTAGGATTAGGATTTAGTTTAATTTTATTTAGGTTAGGTTTAACATTATATAAAAATAAAAAAAAATCGATCCTGTGTCCAGACAGTTGGGGACACAGGATTTCTACGTGTCCGTGCTATGCACGACACGTACGAATGCTAAAACACGTGTCCAAACACTGGACTAGTGTCCCCGTGTCCTGGCGAACCACGCACGTGGCTTTGGGACACGGATGACACGAGGTGAGCTCTGTTACTCACGTGTCCGGTCGTCGAAGGGGGATTTCGAGGGTGCTGGCGGGCAGAGGAGACGTCAGCGGGTTTTAAGTGGAGAAGATGGGGCGGTTGTGGGTGGCTGGAGAGGATTTAGGGTTAGGGTCAGGTCTGGGAAGAGGGGGGAGTTTTATAGGCTAGTTAGGGCGGTCGGGGCGGCTGTGCGCTGGCCGGAAATGGCGGGGGCAGCGTCGGTGCGGTCGTCGGGCAGTCGGGGGTCAGCCTGGTCATCGGGGGTGGGTAGAATAGGGTTTTGCAAGTTGGCCCCCATAGTTTAGAAATTACACAATGGCCCCTAACAGTAGCTAAATGCAAAATACAATTTGCATTCCATACTTTAAAATATTTTAATAATTGCAAACTGATATAAAAACAATTTTAAAAATTAAAAAACCATATTAAAACAATTTTAATATTTATAAAATAATATTTAAACAATCTAATTAATTACAAAAGTCAATTAAAATATTTTAGAAAATTACAAATTAATATTTTAATATATAAAACTCATTTAAAAATCATTTAAAAATTCTAGAAAAATTCCTAAAAATCCTAATAATCATTTTAAGGCTAAAAATGATATTAACAATTAATTAACATTTAATTAACTAAAATTTGAAAAACAGGGGCTTACAAGTCTCCCCTCCTTGAAAAATTTCGTCCTAGAAATTCACAAGGATTGAAGACCCTACAATATTCTAACATAGCAAGTAATGCAACAAAATGACTAAGGCTGCGATCGAAACTAATCTCTAAGGTATCAGGAACGGGTGGTTCCCTCGTAGCGGTTGGATCGAACAAGTAAGGGTATCTCTCCCTCATGTCCGACTCCCTCTCCCAAGTAGATTCACCTGGGAGTGACGGCTCCAAGCTACTCATATTAGGGGTATAACCTTGTTCCTCAGCCTCTTCTCTCTCCTGTCTAATATCTCCACCGGCTGTTCAGAAACTGTAAGGCTCGGTCCGACCTCCAACTCTGAATGATCTAGCACATGACTGGGGTCTGGAACATATCTCCTCAGCTGAGATAGGTGAAAGACATCGTGAACTCCTGCTAGGTTAGGTGGAAGTGCAACCCTGTAAGCTACCTCTCCGATCCTGCCAAGTACCTCGAACGGCCCGATGTATCTGGGGCTCAGCTTCCCTCCTCGCCCGAACCGGATCGTCCCTCTAGTAGGTGATATCTTCACTAGCACCATATCACCGTCTGCGAACTCCATCGGCCTGCGACTAGCATCAGCCCAGTGTTTCTGCCTGTCCTGAGCTACTCTGAGCCTGTCTCTGATCATCCCAACTTTTTCTGCTGCATCCGTGATCATCTCTGGCCCAAGCATAACTCTGTCTCCGATATCATCCCAAAAGAGCGGTGTGCGGCATCGTCGTCCATAAAGCGCCTCGAAAGGAGACATGCCGATACTGGCTTGGTAGCTGTTGTTGTATAAAAACTCTACCAAGTGCAGATGGCTCTTCCATGATCCTCCAAAGTCCAGCACGTAGGTCCTCAGCATATCCTCCAGTGTCTGTATCGTCCTCTCGGACTGCCCATCTGTCTGCGGGTGGTACGCCGTACTGAACTTGAGCCTACTGCCCAACTCCTCCTGCAAGCTCCTCCAGTAGTGGGATGTGAATCTGATGTCTCTGTCTGACACGATGCTCACCGGCACTCCGTGTAGGCGAACTATCTGCTGCATGTATAGCTCCGCCAACTTCTCGGTAGAAAGCTCCACCTTGAAGGGTATGAAATGCGCACACTTCGTCAGCCTGTCCACGATGACCCAAATGGCATCCTTCCCTCCTTGGGAACGAGGAAGCCCTGAGACGAAGTCCATCGTAATATGTTCCCACTTCCACTTGAGAATGGGTAACGGCTGTAACAAACCAGCTGGCCTCTGGCGCTCCGTCTTGACTTGCTGGCAAACTAGGCATCTTGAGATAAAACGTGATACATCCCTCTTCATCCCGTGCCACCAAAGATGTTCCCGTAAGTCACGGTACATCTTGTTAGCACCAGAGTGAATATAATATCTCGATCGGTGCAACTCCTGCAAGACTGCCTCTACCAGCTCTTCCTTCGGCACGCACAATCGACTGCCATGCCTCAAGGATCCATCCTCTGCTATCGTGAAGTCATCCAGCAATCCAGCTAAAGCCTGGGCTCGAAGTCTGCGAAGGCTCTCATCTGTAGACTGTGCCTCCCGGATCTGCTCCATCAAACCTGACTGAATATCAAGCGCCATCATCTGTATCACTGATCCTGGCCGAACTAGCTCGATACCGAGCTTCTCCAGATCCTCCTGCAAATGCCGATCAATCATCAGGTACCATGCCATCGGATGCCTGCTCAGCGCATCCGCCACCACATTTGCCTTCCCAGGATGATACTGTAAATCGATGTCGAAGTCTTTCATCAACTCCAACCATCGTCTTTGTCTCATGTTTAGCTCTTTCTACGTGAACACATACTTCAAGCTTTTGTGGTCAGTAAAAATCTCCACACGCTCTCCGTATAAGTAATGTTTCCATAACTTGAGTGCAAAGATCACCGCAGATAACTCTAGATCATGGGTAGGATAATTCCTCTCATGAGTACGCAATTGCCTAGATGCATAAGCAATCACTTTCCTATGCTGCTGTAGGACACATCCTAGCCCCTTCCCAGAAGCATCACTGTATATGGTGAAACCTCCAGAACCTGAAGGTAATGTCAGAACTAGAGCGGTCGTCAGCCTCCTCTTCAGCTCCTCAAACGCTGCCTGACAGTCCTCTGACCAGATGTACTCTGCGTCCTTCCGCGTCAGCTTCGTCATGGGTTCAGCTATCCTAGCAAAGTCCTGGACGAACTTTCTATAATAGCCTGCTAAACCCAGAAAGCTCCTGACCTCTGAAACTGACGTCAGAGCCTTCCATGTCTCAACTGCAGTAATCTTCTTGGGATCCACCGTGATTCCATCTCCAGTGACTACATGGCCGAGAAACTCCACTCGATCTAAAAAGAACTCGTACTTCGGCAATTTGGCAAACAATCTCTCCCTCCTCAGAATCTCTAAAACTATCCGTAAGTGCTCTGCATGCTCCTCTGGCGTCTTCGAGTATATCAGGATGTCGTCGATAAACACTGCGACGAACTTATCCAGATACTGGTAAAATATCTTATTCATCAAATTCATAAAGACAGCTGGTACATTTGTGAGACCAAATGGCATCACCAGAAACTCGTACTACCCGTACTTCGTGTTGAACGTCGCCTTCTGGATGTCTGCTGCCCTAACCTTCACCTGGTGGTACCCGGATCTCAAGTCTATCCTGGAAAACACCTTCGTCCCGCTCAACTGGTCGAACAAATCATCTATCCCGGGCAGAGGATATTTGTTCTTGATAGTGATGGCATTCAAGGCCCGGTAGTCAATACACAACTGGACTGTACCATCCTTCTTAGGCACAAAGAGCACTGGTGCTCCCCATGGAGAAGCACTGGATCGAATGAAACCCTTTTTCAACAGGTCATCAATCTGCTCTTTCATCTCTACTGCCTCCTTGGGATTCACTCTATAGCAAGCCCGGAATACTGGTGATGAACCCGGTACTAAATCTATAGTGAACTCCACATCTCTGTCAGGTGGAAGCCCTGGAAGATCCTCTGAGAATACATCCATAAACTCCCTGATGATAGGGTGTGGCGGTGCTACGTCCCCAACTGTCGCACAACAGTTCGGCTCTAGGCTGATCTCCGGCCCTGTCCTCTTGACACTGAATGGTGCTGTGCCTGGGGGACTGAACAAAATACTACCCTCATGACAATCTATAGATGCATGGGTATAGCTAAGCCAGTCCATCCCCAATATGATATCATAACCGGGGAGTGGCATCACAAAGAATCGTCCCCTGAACTCCCTCCCGGCTATAAAAATAGAACATCTATAGATAGATCTAATAGGCACTGGTCCTCCTCTCGTCATCACTCTACTAATCTCCGCAGTAGGTGAAGCTACTAGATGGTGTTTATGCATAAACTCTAATGATAGGAAGCTATGAGATGCACCAGAATCAAACAAACATACAGCTAGAAAAGTATGCAAATAAACATGACATGTGATGACGTCAGCTAAGTAATCTGGCTCCGAAACCTGCTCCGGCTCTGGCTCAAGGGCTAGGCTATAAACCTTCCCCTGAGGTCCCTTCTGCTGCTGCAGATGCTGCCCAAACCTCTGCTGAGTCGGAAGCGGTCCTCTAGTCTTCGCTACTGGGCACTCTCGAAGCTGATGGGTGGCAGACCCACAAGCCAAACACTGCTTCAACCTCTTCCTGCAGACGGTGTAATCATGCCCTGGCCTTCCGCAGAAAGAACATATAGCTCCCCTCTGCTGCTGCTGCTGCTGCTGATGTCGGGGTCCCGGGGCTCTAACTGGCGGGGTCTGATGATGTGATGTAGGGGATGGTAAGTCTGCTGGGGCGGCGTCGGTGCTCTCTGCTGGAAAGCCTGACGCTTGGACGGTCCCTCGTGATGTACAGAAGTCGGCCTATTGCTAGACAGAAGACGCTCCTCGATGCTCCGGGCCAACTCTAGGCTCTGGTAGTAGTCAGTCGTACCGTTCGCCACTATAAGAATGTCGATGTCTGGAACTAGACCATGGCAAAACCTACGGGTCATATCCTCTGGATCTGTAACCAGACTAGGAGCGAAACGGCTCAGGCGACTAAACTCTGCCGCATACTCGTCCACAGAACGGTTCCCCTGCTAGATGTTCTGGAATCGTAGCCCAATGGCTACTCTAGCAGTGGTCGAGAAGAATTTCTTCTTGAACTGGGTCTTGAACTGATCCCAAGTGGCTCTTCCTCTCGCAAATAATGGCTCATTCCGGAACCAGACTCCTGCCAAGTCTATCAGCAGAAATCCCGCTGCCTCGACCTGGAGGTCACCCGGCATCCTGACTCCTAGGAGCTTCCTCTCTACCGAATCTAGCCAGTCATCTGCTACTACTATGCCCTTAGTCCCTGAGAACTCCTTGGGATTCAGACCATAAAGTCCTTGATCGTCCCCGCTCTCTGCCATAGCTCTACAGGTGGTGGAACCACGGGACGTTCCTCAGAACGCTCCATGCTCTGGCGGAGTAGGGCAGTCTGCTCCTGATGGGTTGTTAGGAACCCCTGGATCATAGTGAGCAGCTGGTTCCCGACGAGTGTGACGGAAGCCTGGGTAGGTATGATGATAGGGGGTGGTAGAAGTATCGAGGCCTGATGGGACTGGAATGTGGAAGGTGGTGGAGGCATCTGGGTCTGTGGATCTGTGGAGTGGGGAGTGTGGTAGGTGGAGGTGGAGGTGGGGGTGTATCAGTCAACTGGTCAGCTGACTGGATAGGGAGTACACCATTCTCAGGTGTAACATACTGGGATGAACGAGTAAGCACCATCTAATTACAATAAAAAGGACTTATAAGAACTTGTTAAAGTAAGCAATCATAGACAAGAAAATATAATTATAATAGCAAACATGTGATATTTTCCTATGTTGCAATCCTAGCATTCCTCTAGGTGTTCTAAGTGTCATTCCTAATGTTGTCTAATTACCTTAAGTTCCTAATTGCAGGCATGCTTGGTACAATAACGTAACAAAATAATTTAGTCAGGACCTGCATGGGCCACCACTAAAAACATGTCACGACCCGCTACCCAAATTGTTGGGCCAGGCCGAGTCATGCCCAGCCTACGTTTGATATAAAACGTAGTAAGCTATTCTAAAGACAACATGATAAGACTAAATGTGCTAACAGTTCTATAAGTGAATATAAGTCATAAATGCTCCAAACACAAAAGTCGTCTCATATAGTAAAATGTCCAAAATACAAGTCTGAAATGTAAAACTGGATACATGTCCAGTTACAAAATACATAGTCTAAATACATGACTACTCTCAAAAGTCTAAAAATAAAAGACAACTAGGCGAGGTTCCCCGCAGGAACATCCTCGTAAAGTAGAGCCGGGTCCTCGGCAGTAACTCCATAATATGTGTTGCAGAGTAACTCCTCCTCAGTAAGGACACCTACAACGTTATCCTGTCAGGACGGGAGCAAGTACTGAATCTAGCAAACTAGCATATGAAACATGGAAATGAACATAAGAGGAAATAACTGGAAATATGGCATCACACAATCTATCATGGCAAGGATACATATGTCACCGAGACAGATGTATATGTAATGTTTAAAACTGTAGCAGGTACGTGATCGTCAATAGGTGTACAATGTGCAGGGGCACATAATAAAATATACTTCTGTACAAGTGATAAGGCGATAGATGTACATACATACAAATCCGCTTTGAGATAAAGCCTACGACAAGGTATACATATAAAATGTCAACCTTGCTCGGTACATACGTACGGAGAAGGGGGCATGATCATGTACTCAACTATCAGTTTCCCCATAACCCATATTCTAATCATGTGAGAGATACATAAAGACTGTTCTAAGCATGATAGTAACTGAAAGTACAATATGTGATATTTTAACTTGCTACCCCAAGGATCAGCATTTAACATGGTTGGATTAGCAGTTCATTTATGTAACAGTATGTAAAGTTTGTAGAAAGTACTTGCCTCTAGCAAAGTAAAGCAAAACAAGCTGCGATAAAAGTGATATAGATGTCCGGTAACTCGTCACTGTAGAAATAAATGCATAAACTTAGTTTTTATACTAAGCTAAAATGCTAAGACACTAATTGGTGCAACACGACTTGTGACTGGACACCTAGCCAAAATGATGATTTTTGCATAGGAGACCAATGTGGGGTGACACACTACTTTAACTAACTTTCCAGGGTCTTTACACTAGTGAGGGGTGAGGTCCAATACGGCTAAAACTCAAAATAACACAAAAAGTTACAAGTCGTAATTAATCAATAAATAAATCAAATGATCATTGTGTTCTAACAATTTTTAAAATAGACAAAAAGCTTAAATTTACATAAAATAAAGTACCAAAATGATCCCTATTAATTATAGAAATTTATTATAATTTTTCTGGAATTTATTAACCAGTACAAATTTTTTATAAAAATCAGTTTTCTAAGTATACAGAAAATGAGTTTTGGTTTCATATGCCAAACTAGTGGCAAAACTGTAAATTAAATACTATAAAAATTATACTAAATTACCTAAATTAATGTAGTATCTAAATACTATTTTTCCAGAATTTTAGCAATACTTTAAGTATTTATAGAAATCAAAAAACAGCATTGTACACTATTTGAAATTAAAATAATTAATTATCTGCGTATTTTGTCCATGTACATAATTTGAACCAAAGTTCAGATACAGGACCCAAGGCCATAAATCAAGTCCAATATGACTTGTACATGTCTTGAATGTGTGAAAACACATTTGGACCCAAAAACCCATGCTAGGCTTGGATACCAAATGGTTGCAGTAATTTAAATACACTAAAATACAAATTGGTAAAAGTGCAAAATAAATATTAATATTTTAATAAGGTAAAATTATACAAAATGAATATATACATACCTATGTTAAAAGTACATATGTATATGTATATAAGAAAATACTTAATTATAAAGTATATATACATATACAAATATTGTATACATATATATATTAATATATATATAATAATATATACACATGGAAATATATACATATATGTATATAAATACAAATATATATATATATATATATATATATATATATATATATATATATATATATATATATATATATATATATATATATATAAGTTTACTAACTATAAAATTATATATACATATATAAAATACTGCCAAAAATACAGTATATACATATATATATACTAATATATATATATATATATAAATATATATATATAAATATATATATAGAAAACAGAAAAAGGAAAAGAAAAGAAAAAGAACTAAACACAGCAGTAAGGGGGGCTCGAATCCGAGCCAGCGCGCCGGGGGGGGGGGGGGGGGGGGAGGTTAGGTTAGGTCGGACTGGCCAGGGGGTCAGCCCACTGGTTGTGTTAGGATTAGGATTTAGTTTAATTTTATTTAGGTTAGGTTTAACATTATATATAAAAAAAAATCGATCCTGTGTCCGGACAGTTAGGGACACAGGATTTCTACGTGTTCGTGCTATGCACGACACGTACGAATGCTAAAAATGTGTTCAAACACTGGACTAGTGTCCCCGTGTCCTGGCGAACCACGCACGTGGCTTTGGGACACGGATGACACGAGGTGAGCTCTGTTACTCACGTGTCCGGTCGTCAAAGGGGGATTTCGAGGGTGCTGGCGGGCGGAGGAGACGTCGTGGTCGGGGCGCCTTGGTGGCGCTGGGCTCCTCTCGTCGGGGCGAACCGAATGGTGGTGGTGGTACGGGGTGGCGTTCGTCGTGGGGGCTGGACGAGCATTCGCCGGAGTTAGGGTTACGACAGGTTTTAAGTGGGGAAGATGGGGCGGTTGTGGGTGGCTGGAGAGGATTTAGGGTTATGGTCAGGTCTGGGGAAGAGGGAGGGAGTTTTATAGGCTGGTTAGGGCGGTCGGGGCGGCTGTGCGCTGGCCGAAAATGGCGGGGGCAGCGTCGGTGCGGTCGTCGGGCAGTCGGGGGTCAGCCTGGTCGTCGGGGGTGGGTAGAATAGGGTTTTGCAATTTGGCCCCCATAGTTTAGGAATATACACAATGGCCCCTAACAGTAGCTAAATGCAAAATATAATTTGCATTCCATACTTTAAAAAATTTTAATAATTGCAAACTGATATAAAAATAATTTTAAAAATTACAAAACCATATTAAAACAATTTTAATATTTACAAAATGATATTTAAACAATCTAATTAGTTACAAAAGTCAATTAAAACATTTTAGAAAATTATAAATTGATATTTTAATATATAAAACTCATTTAAAACTTATTTAAAAATTCTAGAAAAATTCCTAAAAATCCTAATAATCATTTTAAGGCTAAAAATGACATTAATAATTAATTAACATTTAATTAACTAAAATTTGAAAAACAGGGGCTTACAAGAATCCCACGCGCCAATGGTGCAGGAATCCCATGCGCCGATTGTGCAGGAATCCCACGCGCCAATGGTGCAGGAATCCCATGTGCCGATTGTGTAGGAATTCCATGCGCCGATTGTGCAGGAATCCCACGCGCCGATTGTGCAGGAATCCCACGCGTCGATGGTGCAGAAATCCCATGCGTCGGAATTGCTCCATTTTACTGTTTTTGCCGGTTTAAGTTGTTTTGTAGCTAGAATCTTGAAAAACTCAAAATATAAAAGTTGTAGATCTTTTCCTTGGCTTCAAAAATATGTCACTAGTTATTTTATGCAAGTTTCTCTCATTCATGATAAGGTAAGAATAGAACACGATAATGGCCCGCTGTGGCGCACTCTTGACGAGCAAACTGACATGATATATCATGATATACTGTTACGACAGCTAGCCTGACATGACAAGTATGAAAGACCTGGACACCGTGGGTGATTGTGTTCGTACAAATAAATTAGTACTATCTTGCATCATGTCTAGGAAGGGGATCCCTGAGTACCACGGTCAGGGATACCTACAATAATTGACTAAGGCTAATAAACTAGAATAATTCAATAGACATGAAGAGATTTCCAGCTACAGGCAATCTCGTTATCTGGGTGCATTAAGTGGACTTGTAGCCTACCGACGAGTAGGGCACATTTCCAGCACACAGACATGTGTAGCTTCTTCATAAACGGACATTCGACCTGGATAACCGGATGGTCTACAGGGCTTGTGGCTGTTGGAATAATCTCATTGTATCTTGCTAGTAACTAGGCCTGTGATAACCCTAGTTAGTTAAAAGTATCAAGCCGTACTCTTGATTGGCCGTGATTGATTGGATAGAGTTTATTCCTGCTTAGTCTTATCCTGATCCTGTGCAAAATTATGACATGACATGATTATTGATGCTTGCCTTAACAATAACGATCGGGGGTCCAGTTCTGTTCAGGCGAAGGATTACAACCCCGGCCCTTGTTTGGTTTAAGGGTTGTAACCTGGCTCTCGGAGCAGTTCTGTGTTCTCTCTTCGTTTATTGTCTTATTGCAATCCTATGCCATGATCGTCATGTTTTAACACCATGATTATTTATACTGGCCTTAGCAATAAAGATCAGGGGTCCAGTTCTGTTCAGGCAAAGGGTTACAATCCCGGTCCTTGTTTGGTTTAAGGGTTGTAACCTGGCTCCCAGAGCAGTTCTGTGTCCTCTCTTCGTTTATTGTCTTCACTGTACCAATAGTATTTGAGACGGGTTTCTATTCAGGTGAAGGGTTACAACCCCGGTCCTTATTTGGTTTAAGGGTTGTGACCTGGTTACTTGAATGGTTTCATCGTACTCAGTTTACTGTTGTTATATCTATTATTATCAGTTCTTTATTTATTATCTTTAATATTCTATTGTGATATGCTGGTTTTAGTTCCTAAGTGAAGCCTCCTTTGTGGCACTTACTCTTTCTGGGGTCTGACCCAGCTGGTTTTGTATGGCCAGATATTGGAGCAGCTCCCGAGGATCTACCTACCTTCCAGCCAGATGGTGACTACCAGGCGTAACCCTGGCAATGAGTGAGTTTCTTTTGTCCTCCCACTTCATTGTAAAATTATTCTTTTGAGACGTTTAGCCGACGAGCACGTGTTAGCTCGATTGCACCTTTACTTACTGTCTGCCTATGGGCTGTAACATGATTGACAAATCCTAGGGTTGATCATGTATGACTGAACTCTTGCTAGTCTTGACATTTTGTACGACTAGCTTCATGATCATCCAATATGTAATATATGGGACGCCTTGCTATTATATATTTGGTGCTCTGACATCTTGTAACTATTATTGCTTGCTTGAGATTGAGACAATAGGCTTGTTCATGACCATAGGAGACTGTTAGCTTGTAGTTAAACCCTCATGTATCTAGACAGCCATGACCGTATAGCGAGGTTGGTTGCACTTCAATATACGTAGCTGACTATGTACGCCCCCGCTCTCCAGTATTCTGGTTCTGGAGCGTTACATGGTTAAGTGGTTTAAGTGGTGGCCCATCCAGGTCTTGTAAATCAAGATATGTGAGGGTTTACCGAATAGATGTCTCAATCAATACTCGTTCTTGATCTCTGCTCGTATCCTCTGAATCCCTGTAATCTTGACCTGATCACATGCTTGTATCGTTGATCTGTCCTGGTCCTTCCTTATTGTTCCCTATGTCGTCTTCTTCAGCGATATTGTTCCTGGACCTGCCAATCAGCAAGACGGAGCATCTCCTGCGGACCAGCAGCAACCCGGAGATCAAGCCTAACATTCAGGAGTAGCCTCCAGAGTCATACCTACTGGAGGAGAGCAACCAGTTCAGCCCGTCCAGCCTGTATAGCCGGATGATGGCACTTTGGTGGGTCTCACCTGGTCACTATTAGCCTCCCAGGATCGTCGAGGAGATGCCTTGCACCAGGCGGTGGTAGACGCTTTGACCAGGAGAGGTCATCAGGGTAACAGTGCGGCTAACAGCTTCACGCGCTTGAACCCTCCCTTCTTCGACGGCAGTGAAGATGCGATCGCTGCAGATGCTTGGCTTTAGGACACAGAGGTGATTCTAGAAGCAGTCTGGACTCTAGAGAACGAGAAGGTGGCCGTGGTGCATCTGCAGTTGTTGGATCTTGCCCGCAGCTGGTGGACGGCACAGGCCGTTGGATTAGTGGCCCCTATTGCCTGGGCAGTATTCAGGAAGAGGTTCCAGACCAAGTATTTTGATGTTGTAGCTCGGTATGATCTACAGACGAGGTTTACCAATCTGAAGTAGATGAGCAGGACGGTCGATAGATATGCGGCCGAGTTCTCCAGGCCTAGTCGGTTCGCTCTCATCTTGGTGGCGTCCGAGTTCGATAGAGCCCAGCAGTTCCAACAGGGGCTCCACCTAGAGATTTTGTTGGCGGTGGAGCAGTTTGAGCATCAGACCTTTGATACAGTACTGAGGGCATCCCGGAGGCATGAGTATACCTCCCAGAGGATCGTGGATAGGACCAGAGGTCGGAAGCGATCCCACAGCCAGATGAATCAGTCTTCAGCACCAGCCCCGGCAGCCAGGGCTTTGACCATTAGAGCTTCAAGGCGGGCGGCCTCATTAACGTCGGTTCAATATTCCACCCCGACGCACCCTCAGCAGCAGAAGCAGAAGCAGTCTTTCGCAGTAGGATGTTCACACTGCGGAAAGCCAGGGCATGTGGTATCAGAGTGTCGCAGAGCACAGGGTATGTGCTTAGTTTGTGGTGCCCCGGACCACAGGGTTAGGAACTGCCCGAACAGGGGGAGTTTATCGGTCTTCTCTAGTCCTTCAGTTAGAGGACCGGCACCAGTCCAGCTGCAGCAGCAACTGCAGTACCCGTTTTCGAGGCCATTGTCGATGCAGGCCCAGGCATTCCAGCAGCAGAGACCGCAGCAGTATGCCCAAGCCCAAGCCCTGATCCAGAGCAGGTAGAGGAATTTTCAGCAGAGAGGACCCGCACCAAGTGGGCATGGTCAAGTGCTGGCTTTGACCATGAAAGAAGAAGGAATAGCACCAGGTGAGGTAGTGGCAGGTACTATTCTCGTTAACACCTTTCCAGCTTCAGTATTATTTGATTCTGGTGCCTCGTATTCATTTATGTCTGTACGATTCGCGACACGGATAGGACTGGAGCCCGAGTTATTATCAGTAAGGCTCAATATACTTACTGGTAACGAACTTGTGGGAGTAGATAGAGTATTTTTCTCGTGTCGAATAGTAGTTAGTGGTAGAGAGTTCTCCGCTAGATTGATAGAGTTCCCAATGGCCGATTATGATGTGGTCTTAGGGATAGATTGGTTGAGGAATCAGTATGCTAGGATAGACTGCCACATTGGCAGGGTTATTTTTAGCATTCCAGGCGAGCCGGAGTTTTCCTTCTTCCGAGGCAAAGTTGAACCTTCTCCTCCAGTGTTACGGATGGCAGTAGCAGCAATGCATTTACCTCGGATAGTCGAGGAGTTTCCAGATGTTTTTCCCGAAGAGCTTCCAGGGATGCCGCCAGAACGGGAGATCGAGTTCACCATCGACTTGATTCTCGGAACATCTCCAGTGTCAGAGAGAGTCTACAGGATGGCGTCGTCAGAATTAGAGATGTTGTACAAGATGATTGAAGAACTTAGAACCAAGGGATTCATTCGTGCAAGTGGATCGCCTTGGGGAGCCCCGATGCTTCTTGTAAAAAAGAAAGATGGTACATCCAGATTATGTGTTGACTATCGTACCTTGAATTCAGTGACAATCAAGAATAGATATCCTCTCCCAATGATAGATGACTTATTTGATCAACTCAGAGGAGCAGCTGTATTCTCGAAGATCGACTTACGGTCAGGGTACCATCAGATCAGAGTCAGAGAGCAGGACATTCGAAGACAGCTTTCAGATCCTGGTATGGGCATTGGGAGTTCCTTGTGATGCCCTTTGAAACAACCAATGCGCCGGTCGTATTCATGGACCTCATGAATTGTATCTTCATGCCTTATTTGGATCAGTTCGTGATTGTGTTCCTAGACGACATCCTGGTCTACAGCAAAAGTGAGGCGGAGCATGAGCAACATCTCAGAGTTGTTCTTTAGATTCTCAGAGAAAATCAGTTATATGCCAAGTTTAGTAAATACGAGTTCTGGCTCGATCGCATTTCGTACTTGGGTCATATCATCACCCGAGGAGGAGTAGAAGTGGATCCCCAGAAGATCGTGGCTATTGAGTCATGGCCAGTGCCTAGTACAGTGGCAAAAATTTGCAGTTTTCTTGGCTTAGCCGGCTACTACCGGCGATTTGTATCAGACTTTGCTCGAATTTCAGCGCCATTGACCCAGTTGACCCGCAAGGATGTGCAGTTTGCTTGGACAGCAGAGTGCCAGGATTCCTTTGAGAAGTTGAAGTGAGGCTTGATGACGGCACCCATTCTCACGCTTCCAGATGGAACCGGATGGTTCTCGGTGTATTGTGATGCTTCTGGCAGAGGTTTGTGATGTGTTCTGATGCAGCATGGGAAGGTAATAGCTTATGCGTCATGAAAACTTCGTGATCATGAGAGGAATTACCCAACCCATGACTTGGAGCTGGCATTAGTAGTGTTTGCACTTAAGTTGTGGAGGCACTACCTATACGGAGATAGGGTAGAGATTTTCACCGACCACAAGAGCATGAAGTATGTTTTCACCCAGAAGGATCCTAACATGCGTCAGAGGAGGTGGCTGGAGCTACTTGTAGATTATGATGTCAACCTGCAGTATCATCCTGGGAAGGCCAACGTTGTTGCAGATGCATTGAGCAAGAGAGCCGGAGTTTATTTCCTAACAGCGCAACCAGAGCTGTTAACAGATGTCACGACCCGATCCCAAATAATTGGGTCGAACCGGATCATGCCCAGCCTGCACCGTTGTGAGACGACGACAGTAAGCTGTTCTATATGCAGGTATTCACAACAACATCTATACATTTATCACAACTCAATATACGGAAATTTTAAAACTGTTATTCAACATTTGATAAGTATAACAGGAAATGAAAGAACTGAAATAAAATGCTGAATTCAAAATTAGCAAAACTCCAAAACAACAAAACTAGAAAACTGGAAACGACTAGCTAAGCGGTCGGCTCGTCGGCCGCAGGTCCTGCGTCCTCCAAGGGGGACTCCGGCAACACCACGGGGTACAAAACCGGGTCATAGTGGCTATTGTATAATAGCTCAGCATCCTCAATGTCACCTAAAAATGTTGTCTCCAGTCAGGAGGGAGCAAGTACGAATATGTATCTCATATTTTAAATAATAATGAAAAAGTGCAGGCTAAATAGTTGAAACAATATTTTCCAGTAGTTCTACGATTAAAAACAATGTAATTTGAATGTGTAATCGTCTATGACCGGCTTGGGTTATACAATAGCGTCCTAGCGACGCGATACGGCTTATCCCCGTGAGTAAGAGGGGTAAGCTCGCACAATCCTGCAATATAGGGGGTATTGGCCATAAACGTTACACTGTCCCCCCAATCCCCACAATCAATATCATTCAATATCTGAACCCTAGGAGAGGGTTCCGTATAGCAATGTGGTTTAAACATGCAGCTAGACAATTACTAAATAAAATACAAGAAAACATAACCGTAACTTGTCTTTGTTTATGACTGGATCGGAAAAGTCGATTCCGAGGAGGATGTCATGTTCGTCTCCGAGATCCTACAGTTGAGAACCTTGGCTTAGAACCAATATGAAACCATTCTAGGTGTGCTAGTTACAATCTCTAGAAGTAGACCCTAGTCAGGTTTTAAGTTTATTAATTATTCTACCGGAAATCGTCTAACGTCGCAATTCTACGTTCGTTGTTATTTAATTAAAATAAGCCGGTTATTGATTAATTAGAAAAATGGCAATTACCGGTTAATTTGGCAAAGCTTTGTATTTTGTAATATTATATATAAAAATAATATTTTTCTTTAAATGAGAAGAACGTGAATTTGTTTAAATAACAAACTTATAATTTTTCCTAATTATTTAATATGAGAAAATGATATTAATATTCTATAAAATAATTAGTTATTTATTATTTTACATGTTTACGTCAAACCAACAAACCAGGAAATAAATAAAATCTATTCTACGCAATACAGGGTCGCAGCAAAGGAAAATAGAAAACTGGGCTTATGCCCTTACAATTATTTACATAAATAAATTTAGAAGTATAGACGAACTTGATTGCTATGCACGATCCCATCAGGAGTCAAAGCCCTGCACAAAGTGCTATTCAGCCAGTAGCAAGTTCTAAAAATAATAACTTGAAGTTTTTATAAAAAATAGAGAAAGTCTCAGATTGGTCCAATTATCATTATTAGCTAATGCCTCAAAGTCCAGAATGACTGGTTTCGTTTGCATTTTGCTAGGACCCATTGACCGGTACGGTCATCGCCCAAAAAATCTATTTAATAAACCTTTTCTGGAAACCAGTTTTGAAAATCATTTATATATATATATATATATATATATATATATATATATATATATATATATAGTTTTACAAAAATTGGGCAGCATTTCCTCTATATCTGGATAACCCAATACTGGAAAATTGTGCCAACCATACAAATAATATCCCAAACCAGGGAAATAACCCATGAATTCATTTCCACCACAAAATAAATATATATAACAAAACACAGAACATTTCCAAAAGAAATTCACAAAACCCGAAAATATCACAGAACCAACATAATAGTTCGAAAATTTCGAAACTAACAGAAGGTCCCAAAACTACAGAACTAAATCATGAAAGTCACAGAGCATTGCCGAACTAACTCAAAATTTCCGAGAAGTCACAATGCTTAAAACCAAAACCAATCACGGCACAAAAGTACTACCGAAACGAACTTCGAAAATTTCTGAAATCAAAATCGTCTAAACCGAATCCCGTAATGGGATCGGGGACCAGAATCATCATCGACATACTGGGAAGGGAAACGAGAATACGGAAATATACCTCGGGTGCTCGGCTAGACCTCTCAGATGAAATAATAGAGAGAGAAACCACGTTCCCGCGGACTCGGGAAAGTCCACTTGCGGACAGCAGCGGAAAAATACCGGAACAGCGCTGGACAGCGCTGTTGGAACAGAGGGGAGCACGCGGGGCTCCGGCCGGCACGAAAAGTGGCCGGCGAGACTAGGGCACGGCGGGCACAGGCGCGATAGGTTGTCGGGCAGAAATCGGAAGCCGGGGAGAAGGGGGTTTACGGTCAGAAAATAGCGCCGGGACGGGGCTCGGCCGGCACGGGGCGGCCGGGAGGCGCGCGCGGGTGTGCTGGCCGGGACGGATGGCCGGTGGAGGTGGCTGGAGGAAGCCGGGGGGTCGCTGCTGGGCGTCGGAGGGAGCGGGGCCGCGAGATGGTGGCTAGGGCGACCGGCGTGGGCGGATTGGGCGAGGGCGACCGGCGTGGACGGATTGGACGCGGCCGGAGGCGGCGCGCGGGTGGCGCTCGGGTGGCCGGGGCGTCGGGCGCGGGTTAGGGGGTTCTGGAGGAGCTAGGAAGGAAGGAGAATGGGATGGTGAGGGAAGAGTGAGGGGGAAATAATGGTGCTGGTGTGAAAGTTGATGGTGGGTTTTGAGGGGAGTTTATGGGAGAAGTGAGTGGGAGGGAGAGAGTTGTGGAGAAGGAATTGGTCAGGTCGTGGGAGATGGGGAACTGGTCCAACGTGGGGAAAGGGATTAGTTTTTAGGATATTTTCCTTTATTAATATATTTTTTCTACCATTATATATATATATATATATATATATATATATATATATATATATATATATATAATGGTAGAAAAAAATATTAATAAAGGAATATATATATATATATATATATATATATATATATATATATATATATATATATATATATATATATATATATATATATGTATATGTATAAAAAAAAATGTATATAAAGAAAAATCAGGATTTTTTTAAAGAAAACAAAGTTGGGTTGGAAAAGGAAATCGGGTTCGAAGTCGGGTTCGGAGTCCGGACTCAGGATCGGGGCAAGGCCACATTCAAAAATCAACGATAATTTTTAAAAATAAGATTTCTTTCCTAAATTCGACTAATAAATAATATATAATAATAATAATAGTAATAATAATAATATATAATAATAATAATAATAATAATAATAATATTAATATTAATATTAATAATAAACTAAAATTACACTACAGATCAACAATTCAGTAATCCTAAAATTTTGGATTTCACAATCTTCCCTCCTTAGAAAATTTCGTCCTCGAAATTAAAGGATGGGGTAGGATAAACTCAAATCCAACAGGTACGGGTACTTTGCCCGTAACTCAAGTCCAACAATAAGAATTGCCAAGGCAGTCGTGGACGAGACGTCTAGGGACAAATTTTAACTATGTCACCATCCACGTAAAACAAGAATATATATATAAGCGAACCAAAGTACATGTGGTTGATCAGACCATCATGCACCGGTTCTGATTAGACAATATATTAGTGGGTACACCCAATAAAATACTGTCATGATCAAGCTCGATAAAGAAATAAGCTCGAAAATTAGGCTAACTTAGCAGCATCAGTAAAAATATTAGAACGAAAGAAAATAGAAGTTTATGAGGCGGCACAGAGTTTCTGGTTTCTTTTCACCTCTGTCTAAAATTGCCACCGGCTTCTCTGGCACTGTGAGGCTGGGTCCAATCTCCAGCTCTGAATGGTCCAAGACGTGACTTGGATCCGGGATGTAGCATCCCAGCTACGAAACATGGAAAACGTTGTGCACACCTTCAAGATTAGCTGCTAGAGCTAATCGGTACGTTACTTCTCCAACTCGGCTCAAAACTTCGAATGGCCCGGTGTACCTGGGCTCAACTTTCCTGTTCTGTCGAATCTGATAGTTTCCTCTGGTAGGGGAGATCTTCACGAATACACTGTCACCTTCTTCGAACTCCAACGCCGTCGGCTGCTATCGGCCCAATGCTTCTGTCTGTCATGGGCAATCCTGAGCTTGTCTCTGATCATCTTTACCTTCTCTGCTGCATCGGTCACCATCTCAGGTCCAAGCAATACCCTTTCTCCTATGTCGTCCCAAGCAAGTGGAGTGCGGCAACGACGTCCATAGAGTGCCTCGAATGGTGTCATACCGATGCTAGCTTGGTAGGTGTTGTTGTAGGAGAACTCTACCAAGTGTAAATGGTCTTCCCAAGACCCTCCAAATTCCAAGACGCAAGATCTTAGCATGTCTTCTAGCGTCTGGATCATTCTCCCCGATTGTCCGTCAGTCTGGGGATGGTAGGCGGTGCTGAACTTCAGTTGTGTTCCCAAACTGTCATGCAAACTCTTCCAAAAGTGAGAGGTAAATCTAGTATCTCTGTTAGATACGATACTTACCGGAACTCCATGAATCCGGTAGATATGCTACATGTACAGTGCCACCAACTTCTCGGTGGATAGACCAATCTTGAAGGGAATAAAGTGGACTGACTTTGTCAGTCGGTCCACAATAACCCAAATGGCATCCTTTCCTCCTTGGGATCGAGGCAGTCCTGACACACAGTCCATCGTTATGTGCTCCTATTTTCACTCTGGGATGTCTAGCGGCTGCAACAGTCCTGCTGGTCTCTGTCTGCTAGCTTTCACTTGTTGACAAATTAAACATCTAGCAACATACCTGGATACGTCCTTCTTCATTCCGTACCACCATACTATAGTATAGAAGCATGGAAAATATTAAAGAAAAAGACCCATACGGCCAAGGAACCCCATGCGGCTCAGAAAGTCCATGCGGCTCAGAGAGTCATGCGGCATAAGGGACTATGCGGCCCAAGACATCCCATACGGCTCAGAAGACACGTGGCGGGACAGTCCTCTCCTCTGCCCTCTCGCATTAATTGTTTTGACGGCTGACAACTCTAAAAAAGTGACAGCCCTGACACAAAAAGAAGTAATTATGACTCTGTCATAATGACAGACTTCTAGGGAAAAAAAGAGATCTCTGACACAAATCCTCCGAGAGCCATAAAAATGCCATGTGGCCTTGCCACGTGGGCGTTCGTATGCGGCTCGAGCAAAGACTTCTCATGTGGTTCAGAATGAAGTCGTCCTATACGGCTCAGGCCGAGACAGCCTCATGCGGTTTGAGCAAAGACTTCTCATGCGGTTCAGAATGAAGCCGTCCTATGCGGCTCAGGCCGAGACAGTCTCATGCGGCTCAAGCAGAGGCCTTCCCATGCGGTTCAAGGGGACCATTTCCATGCGGCTCAGGCGGATGTATCCCTATGCGGCTCGTAATGATCACCTCCATGCGGTTCAAAGGCTCGAGGGAGGGCCACTACCCAGGCAGCCCTGACACATGGCCCTAACCATATGTGGCCCAAAATCATATGCGGCTCACTCGTCATGCGGTTCAGATCCCCCCAGAGGTTCCTAGGACACGTGTCCTAAGCCGATCAATCTCTCAGATTTATTGCAATCAAAGATTGGGTCAAATCCCAATAATCTGGGACACGTGGCAGGAGAATAAATCAAATTTATTTGCAGACATCAGAAGATCATTATGAGGAAGATTTATTCCAATCAGCATTAATTGCTGATAAGATTTGGTGTAATCTACACTCAATGGTCCGGATTCGTCACAATCAAAAATAAATGGCCTAGATTGACCAATCCACAGGCCGCCGCCATCTCCAAGAGGCAATCATTGGCAACCCTAATGATCATACCCCATTCCTATAAATAGCAGGGTGCTATTCCCTTACGAGAGATAGACTGACAGAGAGAGATACGCACATATAGAGAGACACTCCTCCCAATAATCAGAGAAAAAAATCTACAGAGATCAATCCAGAGAGAGAGAGAGAAGCTAGAAGAGCAATACGAGGAGAGCAGGAAGAGCATTTCTTCATCAACGCCAACCATCTCGTCACAGGAGCCAAGGCTGCATACCGATCGTCCAAGGAGTAAGGGAGGGCTGCCATCACCTTCCCGAGCCTCTATCGTCACCCCTCTAGAATCAAAAATAAATAATTGTACTTACATTGTTGTACCTAGATTTTCGTCCCTAGGCTTTCTTTGTACAAGCGAGTTTCTATTGTGAGTCTAAGTTCAGTCCTCCCATAAAACTGTTCTGTACTTTTACAATCAATGGCAAACACGATGGCGACTCTGCTGGGGACAAACTTCTCCACGGCCGAGGAGTTGGTGACGCAATCGGATACAGCCAAGCTTGGCTCCACGCAACAAAAGATGGTCGCCCGGTTCGACCAACAGGCGTTCGAAGAAATGCTCTCCGACAAGAGCGCTGGCCCGGTCCAGAAGCAAGCCCGCACAAAGAAGGCCCGCAAGGAGTGGTGACCCCGATCCTTCGTTCCTACTGAAGCTCTTGCAGAGATACCCTCTGTTGCTCAAGACGGCGGAGAAGACTCTCCCGCGGCCCCACTTCAGATCATAGACGACTCTGTTGTCCCGAAGTCCGGCAGAAGAAAATATTATGATGCTGGACTTGCTGGGGCAAAGAGAAACTCTATGCGATCCGAGCCGCATAAGGGTTCTAGCCGTATGGAGAAAGCCTATGCAGTTACATCCGTAAGCCGTAGAAAGAAAAATCATGCGGCCACATCTGTCAGCCGCATAGCTTATGCGGCTACAGTTGCCAACCGCATGGACGAAGCTTATGCGGCTACTGAAGTCAATCGTTTGCGGAAAACCCATACGGCCATAATTGCCAACCGCATGCGGCCAGCCTGTACGGTCGTGACTCCTAGTCGCACAAGGATAACCCATCCGACAGCTAAAGACAGCCGCATGCAGACAGCCTGCACGGTTCCCAATCCTAGCCGCATAGCGGCTGTTCCACGCTTCTCTCAATCAGTCTTTGACCATCTCTCATGCGGTCCTGACCCTGATGATTCTCTGCATGATAAGCCAGACTCTGTGATATTCAACTTGGACTCTTCCTATTACGCACCCGCAAGTGCTAAAAGGAAGAAGTCTAGGGCAGCGCGGGCCCACCAAGCCCAGTCAGCTGCCCCAACCTCTGACTATCAGGGCGTCCCGCTAATTATTACGCGGGCCTTGGATGGGAAGTTGTACAGAACCACTCGAGTCCAGCCCCCGGCGGCAGACGGACCGGAAGGTTCACAAAAGTCTTCCAAAATCCTGGGAGCAAACATGGTCGGTCCAGACCCATCTGACTTGCGTAAGGCCATCCTCCACAAACGCAAGGAAAGAAAAGATGCATCGGGATGCAAAGAGTCCTTCCACGGACGTCACTGCACCCAAATCATCGTCAACTGCTGCTGCAATGGCACGACGATACAAGAAGACCGGCAGTCTGTCTTTCAAAGACTGCAACAGCCGTCTTCAGAAGACGAGGCACTACCCGTCGTCTCCTGCAACTCTGCTCGGAAAGTCCCCGCTGATTGAAGGGGAAAGAAGACGAATGTTTCCAGTCCGAAGACCTCAACTACTGCGACTAAAAGTCTGTCGTCTAAGCGGGTGCCCACCACCGGAGTTTTCCTAGGTACTCGCTCTAAGACGAAATCTGCTACAGTGGGAGGCTTGTCGTCCATAACGCAGGAGGTTGCTGGGGCTGGGGGTAGCACCCCTCCGAGCCTCCACAACAATCTGATATTTCAAGAAGACGAGCCGGGAGAGACAACTCTCCCATCAGATGTAGCAAATCTCGACGTCCCCTAGGACATCCACAACTCCCAAAATGAAGTAAACTCGGAGACTGGGGGTACTGTTCCTTCTGAGTCTGAATCAAAAGGGAACATACCCACATACCCCGATGATTTCTCCCTATAGGGGTATGATTCAGAGGGCACTTCCTCCACCGCTCCATCTATCTCTCCTCATGCGAAGACGGTATTCATGACAGACAGCAACCAAGGTGGTTCCAGTGATCGCCAGCGCATCGACAGTCTCGAAGCCATATTGCTTGCTTTGGTCAAGTCTGTAGACGAGATTAAAGTGGCCCTTCCAACTCTGCAAGGAGGGACGCCTGGCCAAACAAGCGCGGGTCCCGCGGTCAATGCGGACTCGAATTCGGCGGTACCTAACCCGGGCAACAATCCTCCGAAAACAACGGCCCCCACCGCCGTGGACGAAGCCCGCGAAGTAAGAAGAGAGGTCCAAGAGCTCCGAGCCATGTTCCACGCTCGAGAAAACTCTCAAGACCTCAGAATACGGCAACCATACCCTGCTGCATGGAGGGATGTTCCATTCCCACCAAGATATAAGCCGTTCAATATCAATCCTTATGATGGCAAGACCTCGGTAAGTCGGTACATCACTTACTTTGAGGTCACCACCGACCATCTGCCCCATGACGATGCCATTCTCACACGATTATTCATCGGGACACTGGAAGGAGTCGCCTTCGACTGGTATCGCAACCTGCCGGACAACTGCATCCAATCCTTCGCAAGTTTCAAGCGCATGTTCTTGGAGAGATTCTATGAAGTAGGGCAGGACATTACCATGTCCACCCTCATGGACGTCGTCCAAAGGGAGAAAGAGCTGACGAGGAACTACATCGAGCGGTTCCGCCAAACCGCCATGAAGCTACCATTTGGAAATCCCGATTCCTCTCTGATTGAAATTTTCCAAAAGAGATTGCTCCGAACAATCAGTCTCTGGATGGGCGAAAGTCAATTTAAGGACTGGAAGACGTTCATCGTCAGCACCACGAGTGCCGAAGAACGGTTGAAGAAGGCTCGCCAACTGGGATTGCACATCTCGGACGGAGAAAACAAGGGCAAGCGTCCCAACAACGATAATGGGGGTAACCCCTCCAACAATCGGGATAACAAAGAAAAGCAGGCTATGGTGGCCGATACAGCACAAAAACCTGAGCCAAAGCCAGCAGACAAACAATGGCCGCAAATCACTTACTCCTTCGAAGACGGTCACGTCAAGCCCATCTTGGACATGCTCATACAAGGGGACAAAATTCAGCTTCCTCCACCGAGACAGGAACCGCGGCCGCAGAGATGGAGAATCCAAAGTACTACCATTATCATCGCTATGTCCATCATGCTACACGCGATTGCTTCCAGCTGAAACGGTACATCCAAAACCTCATCGATTCAAACGCTCTGGCCATCGATTTCGAAGAAGTAACCGTGGCAGCCAATATGGTGTCCATACAATTCGACAGCTTTTCTCCGATAGAAACTCAAGACGGGGTGGTCCCCATCCCTCTGGCGACAATGGAGATTACCAATCTTTTACCTCCCCGAGATCAGGCTGCTGGTCTAATACCCCTCACCACATCACGAAGGGAGATCATGTGGATCCATCCAGACTTGGTGTCAGAAGTGACTCGGCCCACACCATCTTCCACTAATAGAAGAAAAGTGGAAAAGTCAGGACCTGCCACACAATCTCGGCAGACATCGAGGAAGCTACAGCTGTCATCACGCGGTCTGGAGCACAATTCCAACCTGTGGTTGACAATATAGCTGAAAATCATCAACCCACTACAACTGATGCTCCGGGACCGGCTCAGCCTTCGACGACCGACAAGCCTAGGCCGAGGGAGACTCGCTTCGACAAATTCCTCCAAAAAGAGGTAGCCTAAGGGCTAGAAAGGCCCTACAACTTTGACATCTTAGCTCAATTGGCTAACACACCAGCCAAGTTGTCACTGTACGAACTCCTAAGGCTCTCCAAGGACGTTCGTATTGCATTGAGCGAAGCACTCCAAAATGTCGATGTCTATCTGGCTCAATCCAACCTCACCGGGGAGGACTCACCTGTGGATCTCCAGGACAGTGCCTGTACTGGCGCAATGCCAAACATCGTCTTCACCCCGTAAGATATGCTCATCAAAACCAACCTACACGATCGCCCACTATACTATACGGGATACATCGGCGATGTGAAGGTGGATCGGATGCACATTGATCCTGGCTCTTCTATAAGCATCATCCCGAAGGGTCTGCTACATCATCTCTGCATCCCAATGCATCGCTTGACACCTACAAGCACCGCCATCAGCGGTTTCAATTCGGGCAGGAGCTATCCTATTAGAAAGATTCGTCTGAAGTGTCAAATTGGTGACCTCCAATCCGAAGTCACCTGCTACATCATAGATGCAGACACTTCTTACAACATCCTCTTGGGGCGCCCATGGATACACGATTATATGATCGTGCCTTCCACGCTGCACTAGTGCTTCAAATATGTCGACAAATACGGCTTCGTGAGGACAGAATTTGCTGATATCGATCCCTTCAAAGGGGTCGAATCCTACTACTCAGACTCCTGCCTATACGAAAAGTCAAAGAGGCACCTTGATGAAGGAGATGTACAAGCTCATACCGAGACAGCTTCGGGATCAGAAGAACCTCTGACGATCCACCTCCAAGCTCGTAAACCGGGCAGGTCCGTACTCCTTACTACCACTCTGCGGAAGGACGTGATCAGCCTCTCGGGGCAGGAGGAGCAGATGATAATCCGGCTGCTAAGGTCTGGCCAAGTGCCGAGACCCACAACGGGGCCACTGACAATCAGACTGTCGAGAGTCGGTCAACCCCAAACGGAGAAGCTCAATCCCTCCGATAGGCCACTGACGATACGCCTTCTCAAGAAGGGTCGTCACCCCGATGCAAGGTCTGACACTTCTAGCGAACCAGCCACTCCTCGTACCACATCGAATACCAAACTGGGGGTTGCTAGTCTGCCAACAACCCCACGCTCAGCTCCATCAACTGAACCGCTGACAATCAAGCTTTCCAGGACGTCCTCTCAGTCTTCATTCACACAGGGGGTAGCCGAAGAGGAACCAGAGTTAGCCAAGTATGTGGCCGCCCACACTGATGTTCCCTCCGCAGATGATGTAATCCCCCCAGAAAAGATACCTTACTTCATCAATAAAGGGTTATCTTTGAACTACATCGAGCTCAATAAGCTATATACAATGTATGCTATGGAACACGGTATAGGCACCCACCTACACACACAGGTGACAAATGTGTACACCGCGATCCAGCTTACTCCAGTAGAAGACGCTTACCGAATAATCGAGGAAGGGGACCATCCAATCATCTTCGGCCGAAAGGACGACCCGTATCCCTTCACCATAGAGGAAGCCGACCTCGGGTCAGATGCCGGAAGACTGCCTCTATATCTTTATAGCCCCCAATCCAAATATCTCATACAGAAATAGGGGTATGATCTGGAGACGACGCCAGGTTTGAACTACAGCACTGGACGACGATTACCTTTGAAGCCGCCAGTCCCGACGGGCAAACCACGGGACTACTATAGAAAAACTCGATGCGGGTTAGGGTATGTAATGCCTACTACGACCCCTGAAAGTTCAGATGAAGAATGCGACTGGCAGTCACATTCAACCGGGTCACCAACTTCTGACTCGGATACCAGCATCGGAGACGTGTTCAGACAAGTCTTGTCAGTCAACATGGCATTCGCCGACGCTTACGAGGAAGACGAAGACATCTCCGAGATCCTCGAGCTAGAGCCGTGGGCCCAGCAATTGGATGCACACTGGAAAAAATGGTTCGAACTCAGAGAACCTCCTACTGAAGATGAAGTCATACAGGTTGACCTCGGCAGCAAATCTTCTCCAAAACCAATTTTCGTCAATAAAAGCCTAGCAGACGAAGAGCGGGAGTCACTGCTAGAACTTGTCAGAGAATACATTGATGTGTTCGCCTGGAGCTATGAAGACATGCCAGGGTTAAATCCCGACATTGCTCTTCACAAACTTAACATTCGGCCGGATACGAAGCCAATCAAGCAACAACAGTGACGCTTTCGTCCAGGCATCATGGACGCGATCGAAGCCGAAGTCAATAAACTGATAGCCAGCGGCTTCATTCGTGAGGAACAACATCCCGACTGGGTCGCCAATATAGTGTCCGTCCTCAAGAAGAATGGAAAGATTCGAATCTGTATCGACTTCCGCAATCTGAACGAGGCCTGCCCCAAAGATGAATTCCCCCTTCCTATCACAGACATCATGATCGACAATACCTGCGGCTTCGAACGTATCTCGTTCATGGATGGCTTCTCGGGGTACAACCAAATCAAAATGTCTCCTAATAACGAAAAGCATACATCATTCCGAACACCAATTGGGTACTGCTACACAGTCATGCCTTTCGGTTTGAAGAATGCCGGCGCCACCTATCAAAGAGCCATGAGCATCAACTTCAGAGACTACTTACGCAAGACAGTGGAGTGCTATATTGACGATATAGCCGTTAAGAGTCGCTGCAAGGGAGACCATCTACAGGATCTAAGGACGGTATTCGACCTAATGCGAGCGCACAATTTGAAAATGGACCCTACGAAGTCCTTTCTGGGCGTATCCAGCGGGAAGTTCTTGGGCTTCATCATCACTGCACAGGGTATCCATGTAGACCCTGAGAAGACGAAAGCAATCATGGAGATGGGTCCCCCGAGAAATCTCCGTGAACTCAGAGGCCTTCAAGGGAGGTTAGCTTACATCAGGAGGTTCATTTCCAACCTTTTCGGGCGATGTCGACCATTCATCCATCTCATGAAGAAAGGCGTCTCATTCGTATGGGATGAGGAATGCCAGTGTGCCTTCGACAGCATCAAAGAATATCTGTCGAACCCTCCAGTCCTGGTGGCTCCGGTTTTTGGAAAACCATTCCTGCTCTATGTACGAGCAATGGAACATTCCCCCGGGGCTCTGCTCGCACAAAACAATGATGCAGGCCATGAGCAAGCCATATATTACCTCAGCCGAATGATGATTGGGCCAGAGCACCGATACACCGCTGTGGAGAAGGAATGCCTAGCCCTGGTGTTTGCCATTCAGAAAATGTGGCACTATGTCACCGGACAAATGATACATGTGATCTCACGAGTCAACCCTCTCAGGATCCTCATGACTAAACCAGGGGCGCTCAGCTCTCGCCTCGCTACATGGGCAATATTGATGTCCCCTTATCATATGATCTTCGTCCCCCAAAAGGCAGTCAAAGGTCAAGCCCTGGCAGACTTCTTAGCAGCCCACCCAGGCTCGAAGTCTTCCAGAATATATGAAGAGATCCCAGATGAGGTCGCCGACTCGCATGCAACCTCTCACGATGATATATGGCGAATGTTCTTCGACGGTGCTTCGAGGACCGGACCCAAAGGCAATATAGTCGTCGAAGTCAGAGTAGTACTGGTCTCCCCTTTCGGATTGGTGATTAACCGCGCTTATTCCCTCACAGAGCCCTGCTCTAACAATGTGGCCGAGTACAACGCTCTGGTTATTGGCCTCCAACTCACAAGAGAGCTGGGGGTAGAATACCTTGAAGCATACGGCAATTCCCAACTAATCGTCAATCAGATTCGGGGCTCATACGAGGTCCGCCATGAAGACATGATCCCTTATCACCAAATAGAGATTGACATCATCTCGTCGTTCGAGGAGTTCTTCATCGAACATGTCCCCAGACTCCGAAATATTGAAACTGATGCCCTAGCCGGTCTTGCCGCTTCCCTAGTAGTTCCAAACTATGATCGCCAATCAGTGGATGTGATAGGCCACGAACAGGTCTGTCCCAAAAACAATGTGCAATTCGTGGCGAGTTATTCTGCCCAGACGATCGATGATGCCCCAGATTAGAGACAACCATTCATCAACTTCGTCGTCTACGACATCCTGCCCGAGAACCCAAAGGAAGCCACTTCCATCAGACGGCGTTCTCTCATATTCTTCTACGATACAGAGACGAAAATGCTGTATCGTCGCTCCTACGACGGATTACTGCTTCGGTGTTGTAGGCCTTTAAAAATGACAGTCACGCTGAGTTGATCAGGACAGAGTCAAAAGTCACGCTCAGTTGATCCAGACAATATTTACAAATCACGTTGGGGATACAGCTCATCATTTGTCAGAGAGTAATTATGACTGACAGCACAACAGTCGAAGAATGTCTCTTCGTATGCCATGTATGCACAGAATTCGAGAGATCACAGCCGTCTATTGCGAGATTTTCGAAATCTTCTTCAGCAAGACTCAACCTTCGTCAAGTTGGCGTACCAAAAGAGCTTCTTGTCATTTAATGTGACTGACAAAAGTAATCACTACCAGAGATTTTGTGTCAGTCGAGACATGCTGAAGCAAGACAGCTGGCAGTTCTATTCCAAATCTGCGTGTATTCTGAAGTTTTCTTCCTCAAGTCTGCATGGATTCTGAAGTTTTCTTCATCAAAGTCTGTGTAGATTCTGAAGCTTCTTGCCCCAAGTTTGCGTGGATTTTGAAGCTTTCTACCCCGAGTCTGCGTGGATTTCGTCTTCACCAAGTCTGCATGGATTCTGAAGCTTCTTGCCCTAAGTTTGCGTGGATTTTGAAGCTTTCTATCCCGAGTCTGTGTGGATTTTGTCTTCACCAAGTCTGCATGGATTCTGAAGCTTCTTGCCCCAAGTTTGCGTGGATTTTGAAGCTTTCTACCCCGAGTTTGCGTGGATTTCGTCTTCAACAAGTCTGCGTGGATTTCATCAAATTGGAGTACGTGGCAGCCATGCCACTGATCTCTCGCCTGCGTGTCCTGTAACTTGCACACGACTCATGCATGATTGCCATGTGTCCAACAGTTACAGGCCACGTCCAGTAACTGCTCACAGTCTTGCGTATGTTAAATCCTACGTGATTTTCAACTAAGCACAGGCTGTGAAGACAGTTATCTTTTCAGTTATTATTTTTGACTCTATAAATAGAGTTCTTTTTCTTATTTATTGTAGGGATACATAGTTATCTACTGTCAAAATTTTGAGAGCTTTTCTTCTTCGCATAGTCCAAGGGATAAAGTGATCGTCTTCTAGATCAGATTCCCACAGTTATAATTTTCCCAGATACACAATAAATAAAGGAATTTATTTATGGAAAACAAATTGGCGACTCTGCTGGGGAAAACCATCTCCTCTTCTGAGATGGCAACAACTCAATGCGATACTTCGTCAATCGGCTCGACGAAGAAGGTGATGACGATCCAATTCGATCAACTCGCCTATGAAGAAATGCAGCGGGCTAAAAGTGGTAAGCCCACTACAGCCTCCATCATCACTGCCAAGTCGAAGGGACACTCTATCTATGTCCCTAAGAATCAGTTGGCAGTCAATGGTGAAGTCTCTGCCACAGTGTCTGCTCCTAACACTGGCAAGAACTCTACTGCAAGCACGCACACTCTTGTGCGCTCGAAGATGACAGCAATCAAAGATCACGCTAACAGTACTGGCTCCTTAGCCAAATCTGTTCCAGTGTGTATCTCCAAAGTTGAAAGTCACGCTGACAGTACTGGCTCCTTAGCCAAATCTGTTCCAGCGTACAATTTCAACCTCAAAAGTCACGCTGACAGTACTGGCTCCTTAGCCAAGTCTGTTCCAACGTGTAATTTCAACCTCAACAATCACGCTAACAATACTGGCTCCTTAGCCAAATCTATTCCAGCGTGTATTTCTAAAGTCAAAAGTCATGCCAACAGCACTGGTTCTGTAACCAAGCCTGTTTCAGCGTGTATTTCATCTAAGAAGAATAGCTCTTTAGCTATCTCTTCCTCTTTGCCAAGTTCTACCAGAACTGGGGGTGGTCTTCCACACAAAGTCCCTTCGAAGAGAAATAACTCTTTAGTTGTTTCTTCTGCTCCTGTAGTTTTTACTTCAGGAACAGCTTTGACTGACAATTTTGTTAGTCAAAGAAAAGGAGATGGTCTTTTGACTACTCTTCCTTCTGGACATTTTATGTCTCAAAACTTGAATGAGTCTAAGAAGAAACATTCCTTAATGTTTTCTTCTATAACTTCTTCGAATTGGGCACAGAATTTGTCTAGAAAAGGTCTGTTACCAACCCCTAATCAAGGGGGTGGTTCAACTCTTCCTTCTCTACAAATATCCAGATCAATGGAAGGAAAACTCCATGTGTCCAAAACCAATGTGTTACCTCCAACTGATCTAAGAACAAAAATTAACACTTCTGGTGTTAAGAAACCATACCAGTTGGAAACAAGGATAAGAGATCCAGACGCAGAGTATGCAAGAAACTATGTGGCCCATATTAATCATTCTCTATATAATCAAGAGCCATCAAGACCCAAGAACAGGAAATATATTCCTCAATCTTTACAAACAGATTTACGAGAATATCTTCAACAGAAGAGAAGAAGTGATTCTGTGTCAAAGGACCATGCTGAATGTGACTTCTATCCAAGAGTCATAATTCAATGCAGATGTCAATCAATGGCTAATGATCATGTTGATCATGAATGTGACTTCCAGCCAAGAGTCACAATGCAATGCAGATGTCAAACAAAACGACAATCTGTCTTCAATCGGATTCAGTGTGAACCTATGCCTGATGAAGATGAGCCTTTGTTTGCTTCTGCCAATATGACCTCTCGGGATGCTGGGGGTAGAGTTGATAGTTCAGATGGAGTATATAGAAATACCAGAGCAAGAGTCCTGGCCTCTAGTCAAAGAAATTTGATCTCTGAAGATGATTCTGAATTCCTTGGAGAATCTAACTTTCCACCTCTTCCTACTGGGGGTAGTTCTCCTATAATTGACTTTAATGCACAAAGCAATGATTCAGAACAAACAACATCTACCAGTTCATCAATAATTCCTCGTACAGTCATGACTTATATGGTTGATGGGAATACTGATGAACCTTCTTCTTTCTTGACTCCTCAAGATCAAAGAATTGCTTCTTTGGAACAACAAATGAAGTCTATGGCTGATACTATGAAGTCGATGTATGAACTCATGGCAACACAGATGCAAAATCGACAGACTGTACCAGATGCCATACCAACTGACACTGATATGAGTCCAGTACAAGTTCCTCCAGCAGTACAATCTAATACTCCTGGACCAGCTCAACCAAACCCTAGTCTCTCTGGAGCTGGGGGTAGTGCTTACAATGCTGTTCCTCCTCCCAACTATTCTCTACAAGTTACAACTCCACAATCTTCTGGAATTGTTAATGAAGAATTGAGGAATCTCAAAACTCAATTCGAGGCATTCAAACAGAAAGATGGTTTACAAAGGTTAGGCATCAAACAACCTTATCCGATAGAATGGAAGCAAGTATCGTATCCTCCTAAATACAAGCCTCCCACTATCTCATTCTATGATGGAACCACTTCTCCAAGTCAGTTCATTAATCACTTTGAAGTGATGACTGATCAGCTGCAACCAAGCGACGCCCTCCTTACTCGGGTGTTTGTTGGATGTCTCAAGGGAACGGCTTATGAATGGTATAGAAGTCTCCCAGATGGGAGCATTACCTCATTTTTCGGTTTCAAACAGATATTTCTTGAACGGTTCTATGAAGGGCTCAATGACATGACTATGTCTGCTCTTATTAGAATCAAGCAGAAAAATAATGAAACTACAGAAGAGTACATAGAACGGTTTCGAAAAGAAGCTCTGAAGATGCCTCTTGGAACTCCTGATGCTGTCACCACCGACACATACAAATCAAACTTGTTGCCAATCATTAGCATGTGGACAGGATCCACTCAATTCCAAGACTGGCCTTCTTTCATAGTTAGTGCTAAGGCCGCAGAAATTAGTGCTAAAACTTTCAAAGGTTTAGGAGTGTAGATGACTCCTAAAGAAACAGGTCAAGGTACTAACAATAAAAACAATGCTCGCAAGGGAAAAGAAACTCTTGAAGTTAATTTTCAGAGCAAAGATGCATCAACTGTTCAAACCTCTCCTACAACTCAACAACCAAGAACACCTCGCCCCAAAGAAGAATATTCTTTCGATGACGACGATGTCCTTGGTATCTTTGAATGTCTGCTGAAAGGTAATAAGATACAATTACCTGAGATCAAGAAACCTGATGAAGCTGGTAAAACAGATCATCCCAAATACTGTCCATATCACAGAATACTGGGTCATACAATTTGTACATGTTATGTACTGAAAGGAAAGATCCAAGAAATGATTAAATCTGGAGCTATCTCTCTTACTCCAAAAGAGAAGACCGTCACCTCCAACGTCGTCTCTATGTAGTTCGGAGATTTCCCTCCTCAACTCCTTGAAAGTGGGATCGTTCCTATTCCCAAGGCAACTCTTGACATAGTGAATCTTCCTCCTCCACGGTCTGAAAGATTAGTGCCAATCACTTTGGAAACTGGAGAAATCATGTAGATCCATCCTGATCTAGTGGCAGATTTTGAATCGCCTTCTCCTCAAAAGACTACTTCTCGAAAGTCCAAGAAGGCTGGAAAGATTAAATCATGTCATATGACTTCTCTTGGATCTATTCCTGACACAGAGCCAAAAGAGAAAGAAGAAGCACTTGTTAGTGCTACTCGAACGGGGAAACCTTATCTAAAGGATTATTCCAAAAATCCTGAGGATCCTCTTGATATCCCTCCGGCTGATAAAGATGCTTCTAATGTTCCTCCTGAAGAAGAATCATCCACTGAACCTGTTCCTCCCAAGCCTACAGCTCTGGAGAAAGGCAAACAACAGGCTCGGTTTGATAAGCCAATCAAGAAGTCCTCTCCTCTTGGACTTCAGAAGCCTTATAATTTCGACATTTTAGCTCAGCTTGCTAATACTCCAGCTAGAATGTCTCTCTTTGAACTTCTACGTCTTTCCAAAGAGACTCGGGAGACATTAAGTGAAGCACTTCTACAAGCTGACTCTTGTCTTGCACAATTGAAGAAGCCAGATGCAGAACCTGCCACTTGCTTACATTGCAACAGTGTATTGGAAATTATCCCAAATATCACCTTTACACAAGATGACATGCTATTGGAGGATAATCGACATGATCGGCCTCTCTACTACACCGGTTATATCGATACAATGAAGATAGATCGTATTCTCATTGATCCAGGGTCTGCTATAAGCATAATGCCAAAGAGTCTGTTGGATGAACTAAAAATTCCTCTTCACAAGCTCTCTAAGACGGTTACTACTATCCTGGGATTCAATCAAAGCCAAAGCGAGCCTTTGGGAAAGATTCATCTGAAGCTTCAGATAGGCGATTTCAGATCCAAAGTCACTTTCTATGTGATCGAGATCGTGGGATCCTATAATCTTCTTCTGGGGAGGCCCTTTCTTCACGAAAATAATGTGGTGCCTTCTACTCTTCATCAGTGTTTTAAGTACATTGACAGCAATGGAAGAGTACAAAAAGAAGTTGCTGATATAAATCCCTTCCATGGGGTTGAAGCTTATTTCAAAGATTCCCGGATGTACAAAGAAGAGTATACAAGGATCATACAAGCCATGGTGAAAGAGGATTCACAAAGTGAGACCTTAATAATCCCTGTTAAAGGTCGAACTACTCAACAACAATCTCCCAAACTCTCTGGAGAAGGTTCTTTAATTATTCCAGTGAGTGGACGGATCTCTCCACTATCTCAGTCATCTACTAAAGATACTCTGATCATTCCAGTTGGAGGGCGGATTATTCTTCTATCTCAAATTTCAAGGGAGCTCACCTCTTCTGAGCCATTTGTTATCGATCTTAATCGAAACAACGCTTCTTCTCTTTCTTCTTCTCCCCCTTTAGTCATTGACTTGGCTAAAATCTCTAAGGCTCAGCCTTCTCCCAATGTAAATACTGCTGCTTTTACATTTAATAAAAAGTCTCCATCTTTGCAGTATGCTGATGTGTGTAATTATGTTCATAGTTATTTACATTTGTTAGATGACTTGAACGCAATAACCATAGGGGTTGTACAGACTGTTCATACAGATGTATCCCTAGAACCTGTACAATCTTCATACTTTCTAGTTCCCAGCAGAAAGCTAGGAGACATTCCAATATTCTTCTATAAAGGGCCCCAAAGTCCTTCTGATTTAGAATATGAAGACAAAAATGATGACACTGGAAGATTACAACTACGTCGTTATAGTCAGCAATCTAAAGACATCATCAAAAATATGGGCTATGACTTCAGGACTGGCCTCAATAGTAGAAAGGGAAGAAAAATGCCTGTTCGTATTCCTTCTCTGAAATATGGAAGGACGAAATGCGGACTGGGCTATATAGCTCCTACTCATTTTATCAATATTATCCATGAAGATCCCGAGTCTGACGAAGATAAGAGATCTGATTCTTCTAGTACCACTTCTTGGGATTCCGATACAAGTATCGGTGACTTCTACTGCAACCTTCTGTCTTCCAACATGGTTTCCATTGACTGTTTTGAAGAAAGTGATGAAGACGAAGAAGAGTTTGAAATCTCACCTGAATCGAAACAATGGGCCCAAAGATTAGATAATCAATAGGAGTTCCGTTTCGAGCAAAAAGAACCTCCGACTGAAGACAAACTTGTTCAAATAGATGTTGGTGAAGAGGGATCTCCCAAACCAATATTCATTAGTGAAAGTCTTTCTGAACCTGATAAGCAAGACATGATCAAACTCATTCGTGAGTACATCGACATCTTCGCTTGGAGTTATGAAGATATGCCAGGACTTGATCCACAAATTGCAACTCACAAGCTCAATATCTTGCCGAATGCCAAACCGGTCAAACAACAACAGCGACGATTTCGTCCAGATATTATGCATGCAATTGAAGTTGATGTCAATAAACTCATAACCTCCGGGTTTATTAGAGATGAACAACATCCCGATTGGGTGGCTAACATAGTTCCTGTCCTTAAAAAGACTGGCAAGGTCAGAGTATGCATAGACTTCCGCGATCTCAATGCGGCATGCCCTAAAGACGAATTCCCTCTACCAATCACTGATGTCATGATTGATAATACCTGTGGATTTGAGCGGATGTCATTCATGGACGGGTATTCTGGATACAATCAGATTAAAATGTTTCCAGATGACGAGAAGCACACTTCTTTCAGAACGCCGATCGGTACATACTGTTATACAGTTATGCCATTCGTTCTCAAGAATACAGGAGCAACTTATCAACGAGCTATGAGCACTATATTCTGTGAACATTTGCGAAAAACAGTCGAATGCTATGTTGATGATATTGCAGTCAAAAGTCGACAAAAGGAGGATCATATCCAAGATTTGAAGACTATATTTGATCTAATGCATAAACATCAATTAAAGATGAACCCTACTAAGTCCTTCTTAGGCGTCTCTAGTGGTAAATTTCTCGGCTTCGTCATTACCTCTAAAGGTATACACGTGGATCCCGAGAAGATCAAAGCCATCCAAGAGATGCGTCCTCCACGCACCTTAAAAGAGCTACGAGGATTTCAAGGAAGGATCGCTTATATCAGGAGATTCATCTCTAATTTATCAGGACGCTGCAGACCATTCAACAAACTTATGAAGAAAGGTGTTTCTTTTGTCTGGAACGATGAATGTCAGAAAGCATTCGATGATATAAAACAATATCTGATGAGCCCTCCAGTATTGGTATCTCCCGTTTCAGGAATTCCATTTCTCCTATATACTCGAGCAATGAGTCATTCATTGGGTGCATTACTCGCTCAAAAGAATCAAAATGGTCATGAACAAGCCATCTACTATCTCAGTCGTACTATGACCGGAGCTGAACCTCGATATTCACCGGTCGAAAAAGAATGTCTAAGCCTTGATGTTCGCTGTTCAAAAGACACGACATTATATCATTGGCCAGACTATTCATGTCATCTCCAGGATCAATCCTATACGGATCATGATGAAGAAACCCAGTGTTTTGAATTCTCGATTAGCTAACTGGGGAATCCTACTTGCACAGTATGACATGCATTATATTCCTCAGAAGTCAGTCAAAGGACAAGCTTTAGCTGATTTTCTGACTGCTTATTCAATTCCAGAAGATTCAAAACTCTATGACGAAATTCCAGATGAAGTCCTAGATTCAAACCAAATTGCTGAAGAAGATCCTACTTGGCGTCTATTCTTTGATGGAGCTTCAAGAATTGGTCCTAATGGTGATATTGTCGCTGGAGTTGGAATCGTTCTTGTATCGCCAGAAGGTCTTGCTATCCAAAGAGCCTATTCTCTTGATCATCCATGTTCAAACAACGTAGCTGAATACAATGCATTATTTATTGGTCTTCAACTCGCTAAACATCTGAATATTCAACATTTGGAGGCGTACGGAGACTCTAAACTCATTGTCAATCAGATAAGGGGTACTTATGAAGTTCGCAATCAAGATTTGGTTCCTTATCATAGATCGGCTATATCTATGGCTTCTTCGTTTGAAGAATTCTTCATTGAACATGTTAGACGAGCATGTAACACAGAAGCTGATGCTCTTGCCAATCTTGCGGCGGTGTTGGCTATTCCAATCAGACGTCAACAAATGATTGTTGTTCGCAATCGAGAATTATTTTATCTCGAAAACAATCTGACCCTAGGACTTCCAGTTGACATTGAAGAATCAACATCTCATGATGTCAATACAACAAGAGGATTTGGATTCAGTCGTAAATCGATGTCATCTTCTTCTGATTCCAGTATGGAATTCATCTTCAGTAACTCGGCCGAGAATCAGAATACGGATAAAGATTGGAGACTTCCTTTCTTAGATTTTGTATTGTACGATATTCTTCCAGATGATCCGAATGAAGCAGCATCTATCAGACGACGATCACTTAGATTCTATTACAATCATACAACAAAGACCTTATATCGTCGAGCTTATGATGGTTTACTTCTTCGATGTGTTGTCGGTGACGAGGCTCAACAAATCATTCGCGAAGCACATGATAGAATTTGTGGTGCACATCAGCCTGGACCAAAACTTCAAGACCGTATTTGACGTATGGGTTATTATTGGCCCACTATGGTATTTGATGCCATCGAATACGCAAAGAAGTGTAAAGTCTGTCAAATCCATGCAGATTTTATTTATCAACCTTCAGAATTTCTACATCCGACGGCAGCATCATGGCCCTTCGAAGCTTGGGGCATGGACATTATTGGTCCGATCAATCCGCCGTCATCCAAGGGTCATCGGTTTATTCTTGCAATAACCGATTACTTCTCCAAATGGGCCGAAGCCATTCCTTTGTCTGAAGTTAAGACGTCTAATGTCATTTGCTTTATTAAGTACTACGTCATCTACAGATTTGGTGTTCCTCGACGCCTTATTCATGATAACGGACCACAGTTCGTCAGTCAGAAGTTTACTCGATTCTGTGACGATCATCGGATCAACAATGTGGCTTCTACCGCATATAATCCGGCAGCTAACAGATTAGCAGAAGCTTTCAACAAGACCATCATCAAACTCCTAAAGAAGTTTGTCTCTACTAACAAACGTAATTGGAGTGAGAAGCTCGGTGAATGTTTGTGGGCTTATCGCACTACAGTTCGTAATGCTACTAAATGTACACCCTTCTCTCTGGTGTATGGTTGCGAAGCTGTTCTTCCATTAGAGATTCAAATTCCTTCTTTAAGGATAGCAATCGCTAATGAACTCACTGCAGAAAATAATGATCGTCTTCGACTTCAAGAATTAGAAGCTCTGGATGAAAAGCGATTATCTGCTCAACAGAATATTGAATTCTATCAAGCTAGAATTTTAAGAGCTTTTAATAAGAAAGTCAGAATTCGGGCGTATCAAAAAAGAGAACTTGTTCTAACTGTCAAACGTCCTATGACTATGACTCATATGAGCAAGGGCAAATTTGACGCAAAGTGGGAAGGACCCTATATTGTGAGCAAAGTTTTCTCAAATGGAGCTTATCAACTCTCAGAATTGGATGGTCGAAAAGTTTTGATGCCTATTAATGGCAAATTTCTTAAAAAGTACTATGTATAAATGTAAATGCTTGTAATCATCAGACAGTTTCATGTTTAGAAATAAAATTTTTATTTTATTTTTATCATGAATGATGATACATGATATTAAAGAAGATCACTGTCATCCTTTTCTATATTTGGATGTGGGCCACTGCCGTCCTTCTCGAAGACGTGATCAGCAAAAGAGTCGAGAACCTCTTTTGCTAGAACCCACGAGGAACTTGCAAACGGCCATCCTCATAGCTTCTTCTTCTTCAGTCTTTCCTGGTTCGAGCAGGAAATCCAGAATGTCCCTTGGTGGCTTGGGTGCAGACGAACCTTCGCCTGCTTTCGTCTTCTTCGATTGAACTGGGTCAGCAGGGTGTTCTTCAGTGCCTTTCTGAACTTTTGAGGCAATTCCAGTTTTCTTGAATGCTTCTTCAGACGACATTTTTATGTTTGAAAGAAGAAGTGTTCGTTCTTGTCAAATTTCTGCTATATTAATAGGCAGAAGTTCTACAAATAATAAAACGTCACGTTCATCCGACGGTTCATCCATCCATTAATTGCGTTCATCCGACGATTCATCCGTTCATTTATTCGTCCGTTCATGATCTTCTATCAATTTATTAAAGTGGGGATTCGTTATTGATCATGTTTTATAACCTCTGAATCAATTCCGAATCTACTTGCTCATTTGTCATTTTTGACCTCTGCATAGAAATCAATCTATTTTCTTTTGAGTTCCTACATATTATCACGTCCATAATACCTCTGATAATATCATATACTCTAAAACAGAAAAGAAGATTTCATTATCTATTATGTCCACAATTCATCCACAAATACAAATCTTTGAGCATAGAAGAATTATCATTTCCATTCTCATTTCACCACAAAAAGTCTATCACATTTTCTTAGACTTTCTTATAAATCATAATGGAAATCTATTACAAATCTTGGATTTTCATTCTACACCACAACAATAACCTAATAGAGATCTATCTTCTTCTTTGGATCTTCTCCGTCGGACCTTCTCCGTCAGGTTCGTTGTTGGTGGCAGTTCCTGACTGTCTGGGTCCCAGTCACGACCAGATCAGCAGGAATCAAACTCTGGTCTTCTCTCTCAGACGAGAGGAGAACCACAGAGTATGGCAGCCCGAAGTCGTGGTGCTGCCAATACAACTGGTGGATTGGGGGTAACCTCTCAAGGAAGACAGGAATGTATCCAAACCTTGGGATACAATTCCTAGTTCTCCCGTGAAAGGAACTCTACTACCCGATTTCTTGGGGTAGAGTTGACTCCACCATCCAACTCTCGTGTATAAAGGCTCTTCCTACCATCTGAGGAAGACCCTTCTATCCCACGAAGAGTTCTGAGTTGTCTGATTTACGCGTCAAAAGCATATGAGCTCTCTGATGTAGATGTTAGCAGGATATTCTCCACAACATCCATATCCCCAATGCCAGTTCTGAAGAAAATTTTCAGTCAAGTTTCTGCAGAAAGTATCAACAGAAATCATTCAGCGTGCATTTATCAAACAGAGACAGGCGTGTATTGTTCAAATCAGAAACAGAAAGCTTATCTTCAAACAGCAAAAATAGTACACGTATTATATTGACTTACCTTCAAGTTTAGTGCTAAGGATTGGCAAACTCATGTTTGATACAGTGCGCAGAAGTTGAACATTAGAAAACATTGCTTTCCTGTTTGAGAGTGAAATCTCTCAAAAATTTCATTCTCAGAGAAGGAGAAGAGGAATGGAAGATGAGTATCTGTGAAACTCTTCTATCTATTTAAAGGGCAAAGTACAAGTCTATTCTTGGAAAAGATCCGCATAAATAGCGCTCGTAAACCGTGGAATGAGTGTCACGTGTACTTTGGAAGACAGCACAGCATTAGAAACAGTCAAAGTGTGCTAATTAATATTCTTCATTAATGCACGCAGATTAAACACAGAAGTTGTACTTCATTCTTCAAGACAGGCACTGATGGCCTTACAAAAGACAAAATAAAAAGAGTGCAACAAAAGCACAAAAGACACGCTCTATTTTCCAGAGCGACTGAGCTTGGTACCTAGTTCTTCTACGCTCCTAACTCCCAGACGGTATAACAGAGCCTTAAACACTTCACGCTGCTCTATGAGGCTGCACCCACCAGAAGAGGACGAGCCATCCAAGCCAAAATAGCTCAAGAAATTATTGGCTAGTTGCAAGGGATCATCTTTGAGTTTGAAGGCAAGGGGCTCTGGCTCTTCACCCCCAAAAGTGGGGTCACCATGGGAATAAAAGCCCAACTTGCGTGCTTCTTCCTCAGCTTTCTCCTTTGGTGTCATGTTGACGTAAGATGAAGATTAAAAATAAATCTTCTCCCTGTTTATATAACAGAGCTCGCCGGCGGTTCATATTCCACCATAAACTGGATGTAATCAGTCTCGGAAAATGAAGAGGCATCATGACATTTAATAAGTTCATTTGGATATTCTTAAAGAACTTCGAAGTCTTTCCGACTTCCGAAAAATTTGAAGTCATCTCAGCGTGACTGATTTCATTTTATCATCTTATTTTCAAAGTACTTCGAAAATTTTGAAGTTTTTTTAATTTTTCGAAAACTTTGAAGTGGGTCTTGTAGGCCTTTAAAAATGACAGTCACGCTGAGTTGATCAGGACAGAGTCAAAAGTCACGCTCAGTTGATCCAGACAATATTTATAAATCACGCTGGGGATACAGCTTATCATTTGTCAGAGAGTAATTATGACTGACAGCACAACAGTCGAAGAATGTCTCTTCGTATGCCACGTATGCACAGAATTCGAGAGATCACAGCCGTCTATTGCGTGATTTTCGAAATCTTCTTCAGCAAGACTCAACCTTCGTCAAGTTGGCGTACCAAAAGAGATTCTTGTCATTTAATGTGACTGACAAAAGTAATCACTACCAGAGATTTTGTGTCAGTCGAGACACGCTGAATCAAGACAGCTGGCAGTTCTATTCCAAATCTGCGTGTATTCTGAAGTTTTCTTCCTCAAGTCTGCGTGGATTCTGAAGTTTTCTTCATCAAAGTCTGCGTAGATTCTGAAGCTTCTTGCCCCAAGTTTGCGTGGATTTTGAAGCTTTCTACCCCGAGTCTGCGTGGATTTTGTCTTCACCAAGTCTGCATGGATTCTGAAGCTTCTTGCCCCAAGTTTGCGTGGATTTTGAAGCTTTCTATCCCGAGTCTGTGTAGATTTCGTCTTCACCAAGTCTGCATGGATTCTGAAGCTTCTTGCCCCAAGTTTGCATGGATTTTGAAGCTTTCTACCCCGAGTTTGCGTGGATTTCGTCTTCAACAAGTCTGCGTGGATTTCATCAAATTGGAGTACGTGGCAGCCATGCCACTGATCTCTCGCCTGCGTGTCCTGTAACTTGCACACGACTCATGCATGATTGCCATGTGTCCAACAGTTACAGGCCACGTCCAGTAACTGCTCACAGTCTTGCGTATGTTAAATCCTGCGTGATTTTCAACTAAGCACAGGCTGTGAAGACAGTTATCTTTTCAGTTATTATTTTTGACTCTATAAATAGAGTTCTTTTTCTCATTCATTGTAGGGATACATAGTTATCTACTGTCAAAATTTTGAGAGCTTTTCTTCTTCGCATAGTCCAAGGGATAAAGTGATCGTCTTTTAGATCAGATTCCCACAGTTGTAATTTTCCCAGATACACAATAAATAAAGGAATTTATTTATGGAAAACAGGTGTCTGTCAAACGCAGAAGCCAAAGAAGCCGTACGAGAAGCTCATGACAGCGTCTACGGGGCCCACCAGCCCGATCTTAAATTGCAAGACCGCCTTCGACGAATGGGCTACTATTGGCCCACGATGGTGGCAGATGCGATAGATTATGCTAGAAAATGCAAAGCCTGCCAAGTCCACGCGGACTTCATTCACTAACCATCCGAATTTCTACATCCGACAGTGGCATCCTGGCCATTCGAAGCATGGGGAATGGATATCATTGGTCCAATCACCCTACCTTCCTCCCGAGGACATCGCTTCATACTTGCGATCACTGATTACTTCTCCAAATAGGCAGAAGCTGTCCCACTCGCAGAAGTCAAGACTTCAAACGTGATCAGCTTCCTTAAGCATCACGTCATCTACTGCTTTGGACTACCCCAAAGGATCATCCATGATAATGGTCCGCAGTTTGCAAGCCACGCTTTCTATCGATTTTGCGATAAGCACCGTATTCAGAATATTGTTTCGACACCGTACAATCCGGCAGCGAACGGGTTGGCAGAGGCATTCAACAAAACAATCATCAAACTCCTCAAGAAGTTTGTCTCCTCCAACAAACGCGACTGGAACGAGAAGCTCGGCGAGTGTTTATGGGCGTACCGTACTACAGTCCGAACAGCTACCGGGAATATACCATTCTCTCTAGTATACGAGAGTGAGGCAGTTCTCCCATTAGAGACTCAAATACCCTCACTCCGCGTTGCCCTCACTTATCATTTGACGACAAATGACAACTACCGACGTCGACTACAAAAGTTGGAGGCCTTAGATGAAAAGTGCCTCCTAGCTCAGCAAAGGATCGAGCTATACCAAGCACGCATCTTAGGAGCCTTCAACAAGAAGGTCAAAATCAGAACATTCCAAGTGGGCGATCTTGTTCTGGAAGTTCGGAGGCCAATGGTCATGACTCTCAAGACCACCGGCAAGTTCCAGCCAAAATGGGAAGGCTCATTTGTCATCGAGGCCGTATTCTCCAACGGTGCTTACTGCCTCGCTAAGCAAAACGAAGACTTGCTCATGTTGCCCATCAACGGCAAGTTCCTTAAGAAATATTATGTCTAAACAACATTCTCCAGATTATTGAGTCACGTACCCGCTGGTACCATTGAACTCACCCTCATAGTTTTTCAGATTTTCGAGTCATGTACCCGCTGGTACCGCTGAACTCACGCTCACCATTCTCCAGATTCTCGAGTCATGTACCTGCTGGTGCCGCTGAACTCACATCCCGGTCACTCTTTCAGATAGAAAGTTATGTATGATCATACCTCTGAACTTCCTTCCTGGAAGAGATCCTCCCCCATGATCCAATACCCGCACTTTCAGTGCACAAAAAAGGGTAATCGATCCACAAATTTCCAAAACGGCCATGTCCACATTACCTCTGAGTCGTTCCACTTCCGCCAAAAACAAATCACCCCTTACATAGAACTTCTATGTCCTCATTACCTCTGAGTCGTTCTATGTGCCCTCCTTCATTGAGCCCACTCCTGTCATGTCCTTATTACTTATGAATGGGAAGGCTCCGTCGAAGAAACCTTCATACTTGCCATGTCCTCATCACCTCTGAGTAAGTATGATGATCCCCTTTCGACCTATTATCTGTACCCACAACCGGAGTACGCCAAGGGTAATAGGTCCACAAATGTCCTCTGTTGACCACAAATGTCCTCTGTTGACCACAAATGTCCTCTGTTGACCACCAATATCTTCCGTCGAGTTCACTCCTGCCATGTCCTCATTACCTCTGAGTAGGAAGACTCTACATTTAAAAAAAAAACTTTCCTACTTGCCATGTCCTCATTACCTCTGAGCAAGTATGTCGGTTCCCCTTCATCTTATTATAAATATCCTCAACCAGGGTACGCCAAGGATAATAGGCCCACAAATATCCTCAGCTAAGTTTTTTAGCACAAACATACCATCTCATCATGCCCCAGGAGCCCAGTTGCTCTATGGCATTCCTTTTCCCAATAACAAGAGCACCCATGACCACTTTGCCATGGCTGCTTCAGGTATCCTAACCAAAACTTGTTATCTGTACCTAAAACCAAGGTATGCCATGGGTAACAGGTCCATAAATATATCCCCTATGCGGGGGAGAACATCGCCACAATATCACAGGCGCAGTAGGCAATACAAATGAAGGGTAGAATTGAAAGTACTCTTTATTTGAAGGAAGAAAAAGTATTACATATTTCGGGATCACGTCCCTTTCAGAAAGAAAGAAAACAGAAACAAAACAAGAAGAAAAGGCCGACTACAGCTCAGCATTACTCAATTCTAGGAGGCGATTTCTCACTGAGGTGGTCCCCCGCTCAATCCGTTGTCGAGCCCGACGCTCGGCCTCCTGGAATAACCGCTCCCCATTGTCCAAGCCCAGGAGCGCCTGGCAGTCATCTTCCAATTTCTTCAGGGCAGTCTCCAGGTCAGTCAAAGCTTGATTAACCCTGTCAGCCTCCTGAACAATTAGTCCCCTGTCATTTCGGGCATCCTCAAGTTCAGACTTCAAGAAAGTCAACTTCTTCTGAAGCACAAGGATCTGCTCCCGCTCTCAGTAATCTTACGAGAGACAGACTCCTCCCGAGCTATGATATTTTCATTCCTGTAACTCAATTGATCATACCGATCAGATAAGTCGCTGAGATCCTTCAGTATGGCCGGTCTGGTCTTATCCCGAGCAGCTCTGGTCCTCTCTATAACAGCGATAAGGGAACCCCGCTCCTCGTTTATAACAACAGACAGATCAGCCTGCCATAATACTCGAAGCTCGGCCACCAGCTGATCAGCCTCCAACAATTTTGCCTCCAGAAGCGAAGCCATCCCTGCATCACCAGGAAGATTCCTAAGGATATTAACTTGACCCTGGGCGCATTGTCGGGCCAAGGTGAAGGAGGTCCCTCTTTCCACAGCAGCCTCGATTCCCCTCTTCAAATGACGATGAAAACTGGCAACCACGTCCTGTAACGCATCGTCCAGAACTTCAGCCGAGGATGGCGTCAGGGGAAGCAGGGACGGCAACGTCGAAGAAGTAACGCTAGAGCTTGCCACCAGGGGAACGGAGTCTGAGTAGAATGATGCATGAATGGTGGCCAACTCGTCTTCCGCCGCCCGGAGAGCTTGGATACTCGGTAGGGCAGAAAGGTCGATTCTCGGAGCCACCGGAGCAGAGGATGACACAAGGACCATCGTTCCCTGTCCCGACTGCCCCGATAACTGACCCGCTAAACTCGAGCCCCCAGAAGGCCCATCAAGACGAGTCGGACGGTGAGGAGGTACACCCCTCTCCACTAATGCCCCTTCGGCTGGGGTTGTCTCAACAACGTCCATCCTCGGCACTGGAGAGGTAGGACCTGTATGCCCAGAATAACAATCAATCGGCGTAACCCAAAGGACGTGATGATAGAGCAGATAGGCTTCTTCACAGGTTAAGATTCGGCTAATCTTACCAGGGGAGGGGCATGAAGGTTGCAGCTCATCCACAACTGGCATGGTCCCCTCACCCGTGATCCCCGAGTTAAACTCAGTCACGTCCTCTGTCCCCGCCACCTTGAAGGGGGATACAGATTGATCTGCACCATCTTGAAAAGGAACAGGCTCACGGGAGTTCCCGTCATCCTGGGTTACCACCTCGACATCTTGAAACTCTTCTTCTTCTCCTGACACCTAAAAGAGGGAACGAAGACGATTAGAATTGAAGCTCGAAGGAAAGAAGGAAGAAGGAATCGAGAGCGATTTTGTTACCTCTGACGCATAGTTGACTTCTTCTTCACTTTCTTTTATGGCTAGCGGGCGGTGCCTAGTCGCAACCAGCTTCCGGGATCGAAAAACACCGCCAACAGGAGAAACTTGCCTGCTACGTTTCGGAGTAGGACCAGGCGCAACGAGGGACTGATCCCCCAACATCTCATCTGACAAAATAGGCGGCTGACCCACCTCTGCGTCTGCCACTGGAAGGATAGAGTCATCTCTATCATGCTCGTTGCCTTCATCACCCTCAGCAGCGGAATCCAAATCTGGTACTTCGACTCTAGTCTTTCTTTTCTTGGCCCCTTGAGAGCCTTCCTCCAGACCGGTACCAACAATAAAACCGGTACCTGGGTTAAAACCGATCGGGGGTTTGTTCGCCATGACATGATACAAAGCCGCCATATACAAGATCTCCACTGACTCCTTAATGACAGGGACCGAGAAAATGGTACGAGTATGGAATGAATCATAATATTGCCAAGCCCTGATACCATCAAGAAGGCTACCTTCATAACCCAGACAAGAACTGGGACTGTCTAGACAAAGTTGGCTGTATCCAAACTGCCGGGCAAACCTGCTAGGCAGATAAGGCTCCAGAAAGAGAGTATTGCGGTTACGATACACCAGATGTGCGGGACGGATGTTACGCAGCCATAGGAGCATCTGGCCATCTAGAAGCTGAGGGGGCACAATACCGTCAAGATGTACAGCCTCTATGTCCCTGGCGGTAAAACGAGGGACGAATACGAAAATATGATACTTATCTGCCCTTGCTAATGCCATCCGACAAGCCCGCATGGTCTCACATTCCCAAGGCTCGTTACGATAGCGGAAGATAAATGCGTCATCATCAGTCATACCGTCTTCAGAGCCCGATCTCATCAAAGACGGATAATGTATCAGCAGCCACCCCATCAAATAGTGATAGGGCAACTCAGTTCGTTCAAAATCCTTGGTCACGTCGTGAGCAATGACTTTGGATGTAAAGGTACGAAGGCCACGGTGTATACTGTACACCATGGCCGGGAGGAGAGCTAGCCTGATTCGCAAAACTAACTTCACAGCCGGAAGGATGAAGTTACGACTAATTCTCTCAATAGAACCGGCTCCTCCCGAGACTACACAATTTCGTAGCCAGATCATCAAAAATCCTGGCAGAAGTGCTTTCTCGGACAGCTCTTGAGTATCCTGGTAAAAGTAACCAAAAGGGTCAGTCTTACTCCCGAATCTGTCACTGGTAGTGGCTACTCTCTTAGCCGACGACACCAAGTCCTTAACCGCTTCCCGAGATCGAGGGCGACGAGAGGTAACTTGACCTGAGGCATCTGTCAGAAAGAGATAGTGCATCCAGTCCTTGGTGTGGGGAGCATTCCCTTCCGAGTTACTATCCTTTCGGGTTATCTGATGACATGTGCTATAATGGCACAGTATATCTTGGTAAAGAGCCACGAAGCCAGGATATCGTCGTTCCAAATCTTCGAGTTCCTCATTAGTGGGAGTATACGCTTCAAAAGCTTCGTCCTCCCAAGGAAGCTTGGAGACCACGTGCATTTCATGGAGCGCGAGTCCCATTTCCCCTACAGGTGTGTAAAAGGTTCCCGTACGGCAATTATACATCTCCAGCAGAGACATAAACAGCTTCTTGTTTATGGACAAGCCATGACTGGTGCCTCGGATAGCGTGGTAAAGGCCAATCTCATACAAAAAGGCCGCATACTTCTGCAAGATCCAAGTAGACAAATTGGTCCACGAGGGAATAGGGTGTACCCAACCAGGGAACACCAACCGACCAACGGGATAGGAGCCCTTCCGAGCAAGTTGATTTATAAAAGTATCGGCGGTAGAAAATGTGAAGTTAGGGCCTGCCACATTCAGGAAAGAACCTGGGACCAACCCCGTCACAGAACAGCTAGTATGCACCTTGCTGGCAGTCACAGACTTCAGATTGTTATTATAATGGATGTTCCCCATGAACATCCCACTTCTGGTAGGGGTTAAAGTCTCCTCCATCTTCCGGTCCAATGGGAGCATATTGAACCAAGATAATGGAAAGTGTTGCTCCATCTGGGGGATGCGGATCGCCATCCCGTTAGAGACAAAACTCCAATTCTCCGACACCTCCAGAACATGACTGTTCTCCACGGTCTAGGCATCTCCAAAGAAGAAAGCAGGCTTCAAATATTTTCCTTCGAATTTTCCGGAGTTCATCATAGCGTTAAGAAAATGGAAAGACTGGTGCTTGATGGCATTCAGTCTATCCAGAGGCTCATCGCTCGGAAACTGGTCCGTCATATGCTGAACAATATGGTCGTACCTATAGCCGAGAGCAGCTTGGGCGCTACCCACTAAGAGTTCTCCAGCAGCGTTAACCGGCAGATTCACTGAAGAAAAGACAGAGAAAGGTAAGTCAAACCGATGGATAAAGAGAGCTGATTGGGTGCTTCCAAGCCTCATGCGGCTCAGGAAAACATCCATGTGGCTCCATGAAGCCTTATGCGGCTCCGAAGCCTTATGCGGCTCCAAAAAGCCTCATGCGGCTCAAGCTCAGAAGAACACTTATGCGGCTCCGTGCAATAAAAGTCTATGCGGTTTAGCGTCGCTTATGCGGCTTCGCCGATGAAGCGCATATGCAGACACGGTGATTTTCTTATGCGGCTCGCAGCTCAGCCGTAGGGCGAACATGCGATTTGCAAAGACTCGTGCATAAAGTATGCGACGTAGCCATGGCAGTTAGGGTTCTTTAACTCATACATTGTCCTTACCAGTAATGGGGGGGTGAACGTCAGGATGAACATTAGGTACGACGACCGGCGGAGGAGCAGCCGCAGTCGAGGCGGAAGTAGAGGCTGCCTTCTTGCCCTTTGCTGCCACGGTCTTCTTGGGCACCATTAGTTATAGAAGAGGGGAAGGGCAATCGAGATAGGGAAGAATTGAGGAAAAAGAAAGAAAGTAAAGAAGCCCTTTCTCTCTTCAAACTCCTCCTATTTATAGGAGGACGGGAGAAGGAGGACACGTAGGCCAATGACCGCCTCATAAAAAACGAAACCGACTCCTCGGGTTTCGTCTCCAAGATTCACCCAGGGCGTAAAATCTGAAAGATTTAATGAACTGACCCTTGGGATTCCCCTCCTAAAAAATGGCGCTAAAACGAATTTGAGGCAATTAAAGACCCGCACACGTGGCGAGAAGCTATGCGGCTGAACAGTCCCCAGCGGCTGAACCACCTACGCGGCTGAACAATCTATGCGGCCAAGATCTCTATGTGGTCAGGATTTCATATGCGGCCAGAAGAATGCGACCATGCTTCTTATTCAAAGTATTTCAATTTTGCAAATTGAAAACTTTGAAGGGGGTCTTGTAGAAGAATGGAAAATATTAAAGAAAAAGACCCATGCGGCCAAGGAACCCCATGCGGCTCAGAAAGCCCATGCGGCTCAGAGAGTCATGCGGCATAAGGGACTATGCGGCCCAAGACATCCCATGCGGCTCAGAAGATACGTGACGGGACAGTCCTCTCCTCTGCCCTCTCGTATTAATTGTTTTGACGGCTGACAACTCTGAAAAAGTGACAGCCCTGACACAAAAAGAAGTAATTATGACTCTGTCATAATGACAGACTTCTAGGGAAGAAAAAGAGATCTCTGACACAAATCACCCGAGAGCCATAAAAATGCCATGTGGCCTTGCCACGTGGGCGTTCGTATGCGGCTCGAGCAAAGACTTCTCATACGGTTCAGAATGAAGTCGTCCTATGCGGCTCAGACCGAGACAGCCTCATGCGGTTTGAGCAAAGACTTCTCATGCGGTTCAGAATGAAGCCGTCCTATACGGCTCAGGCCGAGACAGCCTCATGCGGCTCAAGCAGAGGCCTTCCCATGCGGTTCAAGGGGACCATTTCCATACGGCTCAGGCGGATGTATCCCTATGCGGCTCGCAATGATCACCTCCATGCGGTTCAAAGGCTCGAGGGAGGGCCACAACCCAGGCAGCCCTGACACGTGGCCCTAACCATATGCGGCCCAAAATCATATGCGGCTCACTCGTCATGCGGTTCAGATCCCCCCAGTGGTTCCTAGGACACGTGTCCTAAGCCGATCAATCTCTCAGATTTATTGCAATCAAAGATTGGGTCAAATCCCAATAATCTGGGACACGTGGCAGGAGAATAAATCAAATTTATTCGCAGATATCAGAAGATCATTATGAGGAAGATTTATTCCAATCAGCATTAATTGCTGATGAGATTTGGTGTAATCTACACTCAATGGTCCGGATTCGTCACAATCAAAAATGAATGGCCTAGATTGACCAATCCACAGGCCGCCGCCATCTCCAAGAGGCAATCATTGGCAACCCTAATGATCACACCCCATTCCTATAAATATCAGGGTGTTATTCCCTTGCGAGAGATAGACTGACAGAGAGAGATATGCACATACAGAGAGACACTCCTCCCAATAATCAGAGAGAAAAATCTACAGAGATCAATCCAGAGAGAGAGAAGCCAGAAGAGCAATACGAGGAGAGCAAGAAGAGCATTTTTTTATCAACGCCAACCATGTCGTCACATGAGCCAAGGCTGCATACCGATCGTCCAAGGAGTAAGGCAGGGCTGCCGTCGCCTTCCCGAGCCTCTATCGTCACCCCCCAGAATAAAAAAAAAATTGTACTTAGATTGCTGTACCTAGGTTTTCATCCCTAGGCTTTCTTTGTACAAGCGAGTTTATATTGTGAGTCTAAGTTCAGTCCTCCCATAAAACTATTCTGTACTTTTACAATCAATGGCAAACATATAGTACGCATATCCTGATATATTTTGTTGGCTCCTGGATGTATGGAATACTGCGACTGGTGCGCTTCTTGCATCAGCTCGTTCCTCAGTTTGCCAGTTGGTACGCACAGCCTCGTACCATGCTTCAGTGCTCCGTCGTTGGCGATCGAGAATCCTTCAAGTGTTCCTGCCAGCACTTGATCTCTGAGTTTGCAAAGCGTCTCGTCTTGGAATTGTGCCTCTTTGACTCTGTCCATTAGACTTGAACGCACTTGCAACTGCATCATTGTTGAATCTGCTCCTGGTATAATAGCTTCTTTTCTCAGTTTCTTCATTTCCTCTTCGGGCAGTACAATCTCCAGTCCAAGCTTTTCCATGTCCTCCAGCAAATGATGCTCCTTGGTCAAGAACATTGCCATCGGGTATCGACTAAGTACATCTGCAACAACATTAGCCTTACCCGGATGATACTGCAGGTTGATGTCGAAATCCTTCATCAGTTCCAGCCATCGTCTCTGTCGCATGTTCAGCTCCTTCTGAGTGAAAACATATTTAAGACTTTTATGGACTGTAAATATTTCTACTCTTTCTCCATAAAGGTAGTGCTTCCATAGCTTCAATGAAAATATCTCTGCTGCAAGCTCCAAATCATGCGTGGGATAGTTTTTCTCATGAGTCTGTAATTGCCTAGATGCGTAAGTAATTACTTTCCCGTGTTATTGAAGAACGCAACCCAATCCCTTACCGGAATCATCACTGTAAATTGAGAAACCGCCGGTACCTGAGGGTAGCGCAAGTATCGGCGCCGTTGTAAGCCTCTCCTTCAGTTCTTCAAATGCTGACTGGCAGGCTTTCGACCAAACAAATTTTTCATTCTTCCTAGTGAGCTTCATCATCGGATCAGCAATCCTGGAGAAATCCTTCACAAACTTCCGGTAGTAGCCAGCTAAACCCAAGAAACTTCTGATTTCTGCAACTGAACTTGGTGCAGTCCACTTCTCAATAGCAGCTATCTTCATTGGATCCACCGAAATTCCTTCTTCTGTGACAACATGGCCAAGAAAATCCACTTTATCTAAGAAGAATTTACATTTAGATAGCTTACCATAGAACTCCTTCTTCCTTAAAGTTCCCAAAACTTTCCTCAGGTGCTCTTCGTGCTCTTCCTCGGTCTTCGAGTAGATCAGAATGTCATCGATGAAGACAACAACAAACTTATCCAGATATTCATGGAAGACCATGTTCATAAGGTTCATGAATACTGCAGGGGCATTCGACAGTCCAAACGGCATGACCAAAAATTCATACTGACCATATTTGGTGTTGAACGCCATCTTTGGAATGTCCTCCTTTCTGACCTTGATTTGATGGTAGCCAGACCTGAGATATATCTTCGAAAATACCTTAGCTCCACTCAATTGATCAAACAAGTCGTCAATCCGTGGCAGCGGGTACTTGTTCTTAATGGTGATGTTGTTCAGCGCCCGGTAATCAATGCACATCTGCACGGTTCTATCCTTCTTGGGCACAAACAAAACTGGTGCTCCCAGGGTGAAGCCCGTCTCTGATAAATTCTTGTGCCTTTAGTTCGTCAATCTGGTCCTTCATCTCCTTTGCCTCCTTAGGGTTGACTCGGTAGCATCTCCGAGAAATAGGGAAAAAGTCGGGTACTAGGTCGATGGTGAATTTCATACCTCGATCTGGCGACAATCCTGGAAGACTATCTGGAAAAATGTCCATGAATTCTGCTATAATAGAGTGAGGAGGCCCGAGTTTTTCGATGATAGAGGAGTAGGTAACACTCTTCATGTCTTCTGGAGTTTGAGAGATTTTAAACTCCGGTTCTCCTGGTGGGCTGAAGATTACACATCCTCTGTGACAATCTATCAGCGCATGCTGCTCACTTAACCAGTCCATCCCTAGGACTACATCATAGTTGGACAAGGGCATCACAAGTAAGGGTGTTAAGAATTTGTGGCCTGAGATAGTTATGGGACAGTTACAAGCCTCGGTGATGGGTATGGGTCCAAGTATGACCGATATTGGACCTCATCGCCAACAGGGCCGGAACGAGTGGTCTTTCCTTTGGCCGTACTCTAGAAGGTTTTGGTTGCAAACACAAGCAAGGTAGCCTACCAGTCTATAGCAAACGAAAATAATTACTTATAATATATATTTCGGTCCTATGTCATGACAAATTAATGTTCTAGTGTTCTAATTATTTCTAAGTATATTTTCCTAAGTTGTTGTTTCACAGACCTGCATGGGCCACCACTAAAAATATGTCACGACCGGATCCCAAATAATTGGGTCGAACCGGATCATGCCCAGCCTGTACCGTTGTGAGACGGCGGCAGTAAGCTGTTCTATATGCAGGTATTCACAACAACATCTATACATTTGTCACAACTCAATATACGAAAATTTTAAAACTTTTATTCAACATTTGAAAAGTACAACTGGAAATGAAAGAACTGAAATAAAATGCTGAATTCAAAATTAACAAAACAATAAAACTAGAAAACTGGAAACGACTAGATAAGCGGTCGGCTCGTCGGCCTCAGGTCCTGCGTCCTCCAATGGGGACTCCGACAACATCACGGGGTACAAAATCGGGTCATAGTAGCTATTGTACAATAGCTCAGCATCCTCAATGTCACCTAAAAATGTTGTCTCCAGTCAGGAGGGAGCACGTACGAATATGTATCTCATATTTCAAATAATAATGGAAAAGTGCAGGTTAAACAGTTGAAACAATATTTTCCAGTAGTTCTACGATTAAAAACAATGTAATTTGAAGGTGTAATCGTCTATGACCGGCTTGGGTTATACAATAGCATCCTAGCGACGCGATACGGCTTATCCCCGTGTGTAAGAGGGGTAAGCTCGCACAATCCTGCAATATAGGGGGTATTGGCCATAAACGTTACACTATTCTCCCAATCTCCACAATCAATATCAATCAATATCTGAACCCTAGGAGAGGGTTCCGTGTAGCAATGTGGTTTAAACATACAGCTAGACAATTACTAAATAAAATACAAGAAAACATAATCGTAACTTGCCTTTGTTTATGACTGGATCGGTAAAGTCAGTTCCGAGGAGGATGTCAGGTTCGTCTCCGAGATCCTACAGTTGAGAACCTTAGCTTAGAACCAATATGAAACCATTCTAGGTGTGCTAGTTACAATCTCTAGAAGTAGACCCTAGTCAGGTTTTAAGTTTATTAATTATTCTACCGAAAATCGTCCAACGTTGCAATTCTACGTTCGTTGTTATTTAATTAAAATAAGCTGGTTATTGATTAATTGAAAAAATGGCAATTACCGGTTAATTTGGCAAAACTTTGTATAAAACTAATATTTTTCTTTAAATGAGAAGAACGTGAATTTGTTTAAATAACAAACTTGTAATTTTTCCTAATTATTTAATGTAAGAAAATGATATTAATTTTTTATAAAATAATTAGTTATTTATTATTTTACGTGTTTACGTCAAACCAACAAACCAGGAAATAAATAAAATCTATTCTACGCAATACAGGGTCGCAGCAAAGAAAAATAGAAAACTGGACTTATGCCCTTACAATTATTTACATAAATAAATTTAGAAGTATAGACGAACTTGATTGCTATGCACGATCCCATCAGGAGTCAAAGCCCTGCACAAAGTGCTATTCGGCCAGTAGCAAGTTCTAAAAATAATAACTTGAAGTTTTTATAAAAAATAGAGAAAGTCTCAGATTGGTCCAATTATCATTATTAGCTAATGCCTCAACGTCCAGAATGACTGGTTTCGTTTGCATTTCGCTAGGGCCCATTGACCGGTACGGTCGTCGCCCGATAAATCCATTTAATAAACTTTTTTGGGAAACCAGTTTTGAAAATTATTTATATATATATATATATATAGTTTTACGAAAATTTGGCAGCATTTCCTCTATATCTGGGATAACCCAATACTGGGAAATTTTGCCAACCACACAAATAATATCCCAAACCAGGGAAATAACCCATGAATTCATTTCCACCACAAAATAAATATATATAACCAAACACAGAACATTTCCAAAAGAAATTCAAAAAACTCGAAAATATCACAGAACCAACATAATAGTTCGGAAATTTCAAAACTAACAGAAGGTCCCAAAACTACAGAACTAAATCCTGAAAGTCACAGAGCATTGCCGAACTAACTCAGAATTTCCGAGAAGTCACAATGCTTAAAACCAAAACCAATCACGGCACAAAAGTACTACCGAAACGAACTTCGGAAATTTTCGAAATCGAAATCGTCTAAATCGAATCCCGTAACGGGATCGGGGACCAGAATCATCAGCGACATACAGGGAAGGGACACGAAAATACGGAAACATACCTCGGGTGCTCGGCTAGAGCTCTCAGATGAAATAATAGAGATAGAAACCACGTTCTCGCGGACTCGAGAAAGTCCACTTGCGGATAGCAGCAAAAAAACATCGGAACAGCGCTGGATAGCGCTGTTGGAACAGCTGGAAGCACGCGGGGCTCTGGCCGGCGCGAAAAGTGGCCGGCGAGACTAGGGCACGGCGGGCACAGGCGCGAGAGGTCGTCGGGTAGAAATTGGAAGCCGCGGAGAACGGGGTTTGCGGTCGGGAAACAGCGCCGGGACGGGGCTCGGCCGGCACGGGGCGGCCGGAAGGCGCGCGCGGGTGTGCTGGCCGGGATGGACGGCCGGCGGATGCGGCTGGAGGAAGCCGGGGGGTAGGGGCTGGGCGCCGGAGGGAGCGGGGTCGCGAGCTGGTGGCGAAGGCGATCGGCATGGACGGACTGGACGCGGCCGGAGGCGGCGCGCGGGTGGTGCTCGGGTGGCCGGGGCGTCGGACGCGGGTTAGGGGGTTCTGGAGGAGCTAGGGATGAAGGAGAATAGGATGGTGAGGGAAGAGTGAGGGAAAATAATGGTGCTGGTGCAAGAGTTGATGGTGGGTTTTGAAGGGAGTTTATGGGAGAAGTGAGTGGGAGGGAGAGATTTGTGGAGAAGGAATTGGTCAGGTCGTGGGAGATGGGGAACTGGTCCAACGTGGGGAAAGGGATTAGTTTTTAAGATATTTTCCTTTATTAATATATTTTTTCTTGCATTATATATATATATATATATATATATATATATATATATATATATATATATATATATATATATATATATATATATATATATATATATATATATATTTATGTATATAAAGAAAAATCGGAATTTTTTTTAAAAGAAAACAAAGTTGGGTTGGAAACGGAAATCGGGTTCGAAGTCGGGTTCGGAGTCCGGACTCGGGATCGGGGCAGGGCCACAATCAAAAATCAACGATAATTTTTCAAAACAAGATTTCTTTCCTAAATCCGACTAATAAATAATATATAATAATAATAATAGTAGTAATAATATATAATAATAATAATAATATTATTATTATTATTATTAATAATAAAATAAAATTATACTACAGATCAACAATTCATTAATCCTAAAAATCTGGATTTCACAGCAGATCTTCAGAAAATGGGTATAAAAGTTGTTCTCCCTTCCAGTGTGGCATTGATGGCCACTATGCGAGTTCAGTCCAGTATAGTCGAGAGGATCTGGATGGCGCAGTCAGCAGATTCCAAGCTTCAACGACACAGAGCAGAGTGTGAGGCATGACTAAGACCAGAGTTATGTATCCATAAAGACGGTACACTTCGACATGGGAAGCATCTTTGTGTACCCCGCGGAGATATCAGATAGGAGATCATGGCGGAGGCTCACAGTTCGTAGTATTCCATTCATCCCGGCGGTACGAAGATGTACCGTGATATCCCTCAGCACTTTTGGTAGAATGGCATGAAGAGAGAGATAGCCCGGTTTGTCTCTTGATGTTTGGTTTGCCAACAAGTTAAAGCTGAACATCAGAGGCCAGCTGGACTTCTTCAGCCCTTACAAATTCCAAAATGGAAGTGGGAGCATATAACCATAGATTTCGTGACTGGATTGCCTAGATCTCCAACTGGTCGAGATGCTATTTGGGTTATAGTTGACCGGCTCACGAAGGTGGCTCACTTCCTCCCATTCAGAGTTGGTCAGTCGACGGCTCAGCTAGCGGAGATGTACCTCAGGCAGATCGTCAGACTTCATGGGGTACCAGTCAGTATCACCTCGGACAGAGATTCAAGATTTACATCGCACTTTTGGCGTAGCCTGCAAGAGAGTTTAGGAACCCATCTCCAGTTCAGCTCAGCTTATCATCCGCAGACAGATGGCCAGTCGGAATGTACGATCCAGACTCTTGAAGAAATGTTGCGGTCATGTACACTCGACTTCGGTGGTTCGTGGGAAGATCACCTGCACCTGGTGGAGTTCTCGTACAATAATAGTTTCTAGGCTACTATCCAGATGGCACCGTTCGAGGCACTGTATGGTAGGAAGTGCAGAGCCTGGGATGATGTTGGAGTGAGGCAGATGCTCGGTCCGAAAATGATTGCCCAGACAGTTGAAGTGGTCAGAAGAGTCAGGGATCATCTTCGAGTTGCCCAAGATCGTCAGCGTCATTGGGCCGATTCTTATCGGCGTCCCCTTGAATTTTCTGTCGGCGACCATGTAGTCCTAAGGATTTCGTCTAACCGTGGCGTCATTCATTTTGGCGTACAGAGAAAGCTTAGTCCTAGGTATATAGGGCCGTTCGATATTCTGGAGCGAGTAGGTGATGTATCCTATCGTCTCGTTCTTCCACCGTCGCTACGTGAGGTGCATGACGTGTTCCATGTATCCCAACTGCGATGGTATATCCCGTATCCGAGCCACATCCTGGATCATTCGGAATTGGTTGTTGGTACCAACCTTTCGTATGAGGAGAGGCCCGTGTCTATATTGGACCGGAGAGAGAAGGTACTCAAGAACAAGACTATTAGTTTAGTCCGTGTTGCTTGGGATCATCACTCTTTGGGTGAGTCGACGTGGGAGCGTGAGAATAATATCCGATCGCGATATCCCGACCTGTTTGACTCGTAAGGTATAATGTCTTCCTTATGCCTTATGCTTTCAATTCTTTGCTTGAATAAATGACTGCATGATAGACTGCTTGTTATAGCTTACGATTAGTATAGCTTGTCCTTGTCGCTCTAGCCGCTTAATTAAATTCCGAGGACAGAATTCTTTTAAGGTGGGTAGAGTTGTAATGACCGTGGTTCGTATTACGTATTTGGAATACGTATACGTATCTTGACTCATATTTTATGTCTCCTGGCTTGGTCTATTTTGGGTTGGCCTGGTTTGGCTTGGGTTGTTTGTTGGTTCATCATGAACCAAGGGGTGAACCCTTACCTACCACCACCATCATCCTTTATTAATCCATTTCCTCGTTCTTTCTCTTCATTTACTACTTCTGCTCCACCATTATTTCTTCAACCACCAGAAGGAGAGAGAGAGAGACCTTAGGCAAGTGCAAACTTGCTTTATGAGGGATCTCAAGTTTTATTGTTCCATTCTCTTCCTTACTTGATTCTAAGCCTCTTTAGAACTTGACATCTTTGGATTTGATGAATAGATTTTTGTAGATCTAAGTTTGTAACTTTTTAGTTTTCTTGGTTTTGACTTCTAAAACTTGGTTATTTTCGAAAACTAATGGTTCTATGTTGTAGAGAATTAAATTTCATGCGGTTTTGGATTTCGTTTTGCTTAATTTCGACTTCGGATGAGGAAGTTATGGCCATGGAAAGTTTTCGGAACTTCTATGGCTGAACTTGCTGTTTGGGGATGATGACCCCCATGCGCCCGGGAGGCCATGCGCCGGGAGGCCATGCGCGTGAAGTCCCGGCAACGCATCCCTTAACTCCGAGCGTGTCATGCGCGTAGGTTCCCTACGCGCATGTACTGAAGATGCAACGTGAGTTTTTCCACGCGCCATTGGTACAGGAATCCCATGCGTCGATTGTGCTGGAATCCCACGCGCCAATGGTGCAGGAATTCCATGCGCCGATTGTGCTGGAATCCCACGTGCCAATGGTGCAGGAATTCTATACGCCGATTGTGCAGGAATCCCACGTGCCAATGGTGCAGGAATCCCATGCACCGATTGTGCAGGAATCCCACGCGCCAATGGTGCAGGAATCACATGCGCCGATTGTGTAGGAATCCCACGCGCCAATGGTGTGGGAATCCCATGCACCGATTGTGCAGGAATCACATAGTCCAATGGTGCAGGAATCCCATGTGCCGATTGTGCAGGAATCCTACGTACCGATTGTGCAGGAATACCACGCGCCGATGGTGCAGGAATCCCATGCGCCGGAATTGCTCCATTTTACTGTTTTTGCCTGTTTAAGTTATTTTGTAGCTAGAATCTTGAAAAACTCAAAATATGAAAGTTGTAGATCTTTTCCTTGGCTTCAAAAATATGTCACTAGTTATTTTATGCAAGTTTCTCTCATTCATGATAAGGTAAGAATAGAACACGATAATGGCCCGTTGTGGCGCACTCTTGACAAGCAAACTGACATGATATATCATGACATACTGTTACGACAGCTAGCCTGACATGACAAGTATGAAAGACCTGGACACCGTGGGCGATTCTGTTTGTATAAATAAATCAGTACTGTCTTGCATCATGTCTAGGAAGGGGATCCCTGAGTACCACGGTCAGGGATACCTACAGTAATTGACTAAGGCTAATAAACTAGAATAATTCAGTAGACATGAAGAGATTCCTAGCTACAGGCAATCCCGTTATCTGGGCGCATTAAGTGGACTTGTAGCCTACCGACGAGTAGGGCACATTTTTAGCACATAGTCACGTGTTGCATTCTTCATAAACGGACATTCGACCTGGATAATCGGATGGTCTGCAGGGCTTACGGTTGTTGGGATAATCTCATTGCATCTTGCTAGTAACTAGGCCTGTGATAACCCTAGTTAGTTAAAAGTATCAAGCCGTACTCTTGATTGGCCGTGATTAATTGGATGGAGTTTATTCCAGCTTAGTCTTATCCTGATCCTGTGCAATATTGTGACATGACATGATTATTGATGCTTGCCTTAACAATAACGATCGGAGGTCCAGTTCTGTTCAGGCGAAGGGTTACAACCCCGGCCTTTGTTTGGTTTAAGGGTTGTAACCTGGCTCCCGGAGCAGTTCTGTGTCCTCTCTTCGTTTATTGTCTTATTGTAACCCCATGCCATGATCGTCATGTTTTACCTTACCATTAACACCATGATTATTTATACTGGCCTTAGCAATAAAGATCAGGGGTCCAGTTCTGTTTAGGCGAAGGGTTACAATCCCGGTCCTTGTTTGGTTTAAGGGTTGTAACCTGGCTCCCGGAGCAGTTCTGTGTCCTCTCTTCGTTTATTGTCTTCACTGTACCAATAGTATTTGAGAAGGGTTTCTATTCAGGTAAAGGATTACAACCCCGGTCCTTGTTTGGATTAAGGGTTGTGACCTGGTTACTTGAATGTTTTCCTCGTACTCAGTTTACTGTTGTTATATCTATTATTATCAGTTCTTTATTTATTATCTTTAATATTCTATTGTGATATGCTAGTTTTAGTTCCTAAGTGAAGCCTCCTTTGTGGCACTTGCTCTTTCTGGGGTCTGACCCAGCTGGTTTTGTATGGCCAGATATCGGAGCAGCTCCAAAGGATCTATCTACCTTCCAGCCAGATGGTGACCACCAGGCGTAACCCTGGCAACGAGTGGGTTTCTTTTGTCCTCCCACTTTATTGTAAAATTATTCTTTTGAGGCGTTTAGCCGACGAGCACGTGTTAGCTCGATTGTACCTTTACTTACTGTCTGCCTACGAACTGTAACATGATTGACAAATCCTAGGATTGATCATGTATGACTAAACTCTTGCTAGTCTTGACATTTTGTACGACTAGCTTCATGATCATCCAATATGTAATGTATGGGACGCCTTGCTATTATATATTTGGTGCTCTGACATCTTGTAACTATTATTGCTTGCTTGAGATTGAGACAATAGGCTTGTTCATGACCATAGGAGACTGTTGGCTTGTAGTTAAACCCTCATGTATCTAGACATCCGTGACCGTATAGCGAGGTGGATTGTACTTCAATATACGTAGCTGGCTATGTACGCTCCCGCTCTCCAGTATTCTGGTTCTGGGGCGTTACAGAGTAGCTACAATTAATTAATAAAAATATATCACACAAAATCCAGTCATCAATCATCCGCACCATCAAAAAATAGAATAACATAGGACAAAATATTGATTCATAGCAGCAATCTTTATGTAAGCCAATTATGTACAACACAACAGAAAACAAATAAAATACTCCACTATGTGAAAAGTGCTGAATATAATCAAACAATGCAAACATAAGTTATACTAACATGAATATCACATAATACCGGCACATGGACGACATGGGCGGCACCAATTGGACGTGTCCAAGTCTAATATACTGTTTGTCGTTTGGATACGTGTCCGGACAACAGGATCAGAACAAGTGATGGTTTAACTTAATATGATGCCTCTGTTATATAACCTTAATCCACCGCAATGTGGAACCACCAACTTTATATGTTATTATAAATATTCCAGGACAATATATATATATATATATATATATATATATATATATATATATATATATATATATATATATACAAAAGCAAAAAAAAAATACAAAAGCAATCTGGAGTTGCCTCTTAACAACATATATTGACATAAATAAATAAATAATATATCCTCAGATTTCTTGTCCGTCCATCTAAGACCAACCCGATATAATATAAACTCTAAATTAAATTAGATCAAAAAATCTAGGGTTTCTGAATAACAATAAAAATATTTATAAAACTTCGATCTCATAAATCAAACAGGTAGGCTCTGATACCACTTGTTAGATTTTTTATTGTGCCCTGTCGATTCATGAAATAAAGAACATGAATTAATTGCGAAAGCGTACCTGAATCCATTGTTAGGCTTGATGGATCTTGAAGCTGTCGTCCGTTTGTGGGGTTCGATCTTCCAACTTGCTACGACCCTTAATGACAAAGATGAATCCAAATACTTTGTCCCTCTCTTTCTGTTGATGGGGATACAGAAGAGAAAAAGAAAAAAATCTCTCTTTTGGTGGCCGTATAAACTGGGGACCATAACCCTAATGAATACATATATTTATATGTTTTGATATTTCTAATTTGGCCCCTCATCAAATTAGAATTATATCAGGTATCTA